>CAUYQU010082211.1:0-39570 GCA_963574635.1 Cheracebus regulus | reverse complement strand
TTCTGCCTGCAATCCCAGCTACTTGGGAGGCTGAGGTAGAAGAATTGCTTGAATCCTACTTGGGACCCGGGAGGTGGAGGTTGCAGCGAGCTGAGATCGGGCACTGCACTCCAGCCTGGGCTAAAAAGCAAGACTCCATCTCAAAAAAAAAAAAAAAAAGATTTTGAAAAAAGACCTGTACTTACAAAATCCTTAAGAGGAAATGTTGTAAACTTTCTGATTTGGGGTTAAGCAATTTTTTTTTAAGATGTAACACCAAAAGCACAAACAATCGAAAAAATAAATTTGTCTTCATAAAATTCAAGCCTGCGGTGCTTCAAAGGACAGCATCAGGAATGTGGAGAGAGAACGCAGAGAACAGGGGAATCTCTATTTAAAATCGTGTCTCTACATTATCTGGATGGAACCTCAGTGAAGTATTGCAGGCAGCAACATAATGAAGTTGAAAGTGGACGAAGGATTTGAATACACATTTTTCTGAAGACATAGATGCGGCCACTAAGCACATGACAAGATTCTGAACATCATCAGGGCAATTTATATCAAAACCACAGTGAGTATTTCACACCTACTGGGATGGTTACTATAAAAAATACATTAGCAAATGTTACTGTACCTTTCATTAAGGTGTTGGTGAGGCTGCAAAATGCTGCAGTCACTTAGAAAAACCATTTGGCAGTTCCTCAAGAAGTTAAACACAGTTGGCCTAGGACCCACCAGTTCCACTCCTAGGTATACACCTCCCTGAACTGAAAACACCTGTCTACACAAACATGCACGTGAGAACCCATAGCTGCGTCATTCGTCACAACCCAGAAGACAAAACCCGAACGTCCATCGTGTGATGAAGAAGTGGTATATACATAAATGAAATACTATTCAGCCATAAAAAGTTATGAAGTCCTGAAACATGGTATGATATTGACTAATATTTGAAGTATTATGTTAAATGGGCCAAATGTGGTGACTCACACCTGTAATCCCAGCACTTTGGGAGGCTGAGGTGTGTGGATCACAAGGTCAGGAGTTTGAGACTAGCCTGGCCAATATGGTGACACCCCATCTCTACTTAAAAAATACAAAAATTAGCCGGGTGTGGTGGCAGGTACCTATAGTCCAAGCTACTTGGGAGGCTGAGGCAGAAAAATCACTTGAACCCAGGAGGTGGAGGCTACAGTGAGCCGAAATGGCACAACTGCACTCTAGCCTGGGCAATAGACTAAGACTCTGTCTCAAAAAAAAATGTTAAATGAAGGAAGCCAGTCACAAAACAGAACGAAGTGTCTGGTTTCATTTATATGGAAGGTTCAGAAAAGGCAAAATTCATAGAAACAAGGTAGATGACCAGTTTCCAGGGGTTGGATGTTGGGGAATGATTGCTAACAGGTATGTGGCTTTTTGGGGTGATGCAAGTTTTCTGAAATTAGGTAGCAGTGATGGTTGCACAACTTTGTTAACACACTAAACACTAAATTGTATTAAGATGAATTTTGGCTGGGCGCGGTGGCTCACGCCTGTAATCCAAGCACTTTGGAGGCCAAGGCGGGCAGATCACCTGAGGTCGGGAGTTCAAGACCAGCCTGACCAACATGGTGAGACCCCCGTCTTTAAAAAAAAAAAAAAAAGATCAATTTCATGGTATGTGAATTTCATCTCAACTTTAAAAAAGCAAGCAAAATAAATGAAGAAATTATAGGCCAGTTCAAACACAGATGCCAAATTCTAAGTGACTTATCAGCAAACTGTGTCTAAAAGCATATCAAAAGGTACATAATGGTGCTTATGTCACATGTATTCCAGGAAAGCAAGAGCAATTTAACACTGGAAAGAAATCTATAAGTGTCATTCATTACAATAACAGGTTCAGGGTAAATAATGGTAAGATCATTCCAAATTATGCAAAAATAAAACAGGCTAATTTTCTTTACCTTATTCTTTTGTCTCTGCTGAAAAACATTTTTTGGCAGAACCTTAAAGCTCGGCACGTCGCGCATCAACAATAGACTGGACAAAGAAACGTGGCACCATGGAATACTATGCAGCCATAAAAAATGAGGAGTTTTTGTCCTTTGTAGGGACATGGATGAATCTGGAAACCATCATTCTCAGTAAACTGACACAAGAACACCAAACCAAACACCACATGTTCTCACTCATAGGCAGGTGTTGAATAATGAGAACACATGGACCCAGGGAAGGGAGCATCACACACAGGGATATGTTCAGGGGCAGGGGCCAGGGGAGGGATGGTGGGGGCGGGGAGGTTGGGGAGGGATAACACTGGGAGAAATGGCAGATGTAGGTGATGGGGGGATGGAGACAGCAAACCACTGTGGCTTGTGTGTACCCATGCAAAAATCCTGTGAGATCTGCATGTGTACCCCAAACTTAAGTACAATTAAAAAAAAAAGTTTTGCAAATCAACAATATCATGAAGTTAACAATGGATGAAGGATTGGAATATACATTTATCTGAAGACAGAAGTGGCCAGTAAGCACATGAAAAGAATCTGAATGTAATTAGGGACATTCAAATAAAAACCACAGTGACTATTTCACACCTACTAGGTAGACAGAAATGTACTAAGATTGGATTGTGGTGATCATTTCATGTTTATAAATCCTTGAATTGTACTGTTAAGATTTTATGATACGTAAACTAGCATTGAGTTATCTGAAGAAAACAAAACACTAGGGAAGAATATTTTTCCTTGTGGGGCTGGATTTTTATGAGGAGTTATGTCTTCGGCATTATAATACATTCAACCTGTTAGACTAAATAGATTAGGCGTGTAAGAGATGAAACAATCTGAAGTCACATAGAGTTTATAAGATCTAACACAAAGATGACATCGTAGTCTGAAGAAAAACATCAGGCTTTCTGTTGACTGATTTACCTTGGGCAAATCCATCTCTCTGGACTTTAGAATCCTGTGTACAATGCTGGCTTCAGATGGATGTATGTGTCTTCTCTAGAGTTTTGTCATAGATTGAAATAAAATTCACAAATCATACAATTCACCCATTGAAAGTGTGCAATTATGATTGAGAATATTCAGATTGTAATCATCACTGTAATCTTAGAACATATTTAAATCACCCTCAAAGAGAAACCCTGCCCTTCTCGTCATCACCCTGCAAGTTTCCCCATTCACCCCAGCCCTAGGCAACCACTGATCTACTTTTAGTATTTAAATGGATTTGCCGAGTCTAGACATTTTATATGAATGGAATCCTTCAAGATATATCCTTTAGCAATGGTTTCCTTCACTCAGCCTGATGTCTTCAAGGTCCATCCATTTTGTAGCATGCATTAGTACTTTTTTTGTGACAGTCTCGTTTTATCACGCAGGAGTACAGTGGCACAATCACAGCTCACTGCAGTCTCAACCCCACCTCGACTCGAGCAATCCTCATGCCACAGCCTCCCAAGTAGCCGGGACCACAGGCACACACTCCCACACCCAGCTGTTTTAATTTTTTTTTTCCAGACATGGGATCTTGCTACATTGCCCAGGTTGGTCTTGATCTCTTGGGTTCAAGCGATCTACCTGCGTCAGTCTCCCCACGTGCTGGGATTCCAGGTATGAGCCACCGTGTCTAGCCATATCATTCCTTTTTATGCCAAATATTGTATGCGTATACCACATTGGATTCTACAGCTTGATAAAAAACTGCATTCTTGGGTTGGCTTAGTTTCAAGGGACATCTTTCTATATCCAGCCAATCAGGAGCTATGATGAGGCTTGTGATCCTCTATGATGTACGCTGTGAGGGGAGAGTGGGTCTTTGTACATGGATAACACCAGGAGTCAAGTCTTTCTGGCACAAGCTGCCTTTGCCTCAATTTACCATTTGAGGTTTTAGCGTGCCATTGAGCTTCTGGGTCTCACTGGACGACTGACGGCAGTCACTGAAGGTACACATGGGTTTGAGATACATGAACAAAAGCACTGGTGCACTGCTTGACCCATGGCATCCCAAGTGGTAGCCCTTGTGTACAGGAGTAGGTCAGAGGAACTCCCTCATGTGGCTGATGCCAAGACTCCTGTCTATTGTCAGTTTCCTTTTGGTTCTACTATCAAGCTTAGTCTGTGTTTTTATTTTATGCTATCTCTAAAGCCACCATCCAGTCACTTATAAAACCTACTGTTAGGGTCACAGCGAGGGAAGCCCATAGACCCCCTTTCCCATTCTCCCCTGCTAAGCCGAGCTCACAGCAAAAACAGCCTCACGGGTATCTGGGTTCCAGGATGTAGTTGTAGCTGGCTGTCAAACCCAGGATGGTGACCCAATTAAGCAGGATGTTAGCACTTAAGAACCGAGAGGCAGTTTTTCCTAGAATAGCACCTGGCTGCCTGCAAACCCCTACATAATCCCCGTAGTCTATAAGCCAGTCTGCTGCCTTCAGTGCCTGTGGTGAGGCAGCCAGCCTGGCAGGTTGAAAGAAACTTGCTCAACCTGACCCTGGGTCAGCCTCCCCATCCTTTCGGAGAACCTTACACCTATAAGACACTTTTATCCTATCAAGGATAACACGTAACACTCACCTTGTAAAGCCTACATCGACATCAAACTCTGAGCAATGTAGAACTTTGGGACTCAGAGCCTCTGACTCAGATGTCAGTGACTCAGATGTTAGCTTTGAAGAGTTTTTATTTTTTAAGATAGAGTCTTGCTCTTTGCCCAGGCTGGAGTGCACTGCTATAATCTTAGCTCACTGCAACCTCCACCTCATGGGTTCAACCAATTCTCCTGCCTCAGCCTCCCAAATAGCTGGACTACAGGTGCCTGCCACCATGCCTGGATAATTTTTGTATCTTTAGTAAAGATGGGGTTTCACCATATTGGCCAGGCTTGGTCTCGAACACCTGACCTTGCGATCTGCCCGCCTCAGCCTCCCCAACTGCTGGGATTACAGGCATGAGCCACTGTGCCCCACCAAAGAGTTCTTTCCTACCCACAGCCCGAACAAAGCTCCGTCAAAATGAGATTGGGTTCAACCCCTTCCAAACCAGACTAGGTTTCACAGTCAACACTGGCTTCTGGGAGATGAGCAAGATGGTGGCGGCGTGGGTCGTAGCAGAGAACACATGTTGTCTACACAAGCCTGCGTTTCTCCCTGTTGGTTTTGCCTTCCCTGGTTTCAATCTTAGTTTTTTGGTTCGTCTTTCCTGTCCCACAGTGTGAACTTCATGAACACATGGGATCCACCTGTGCTTCGGCCAGCAATGTATTGGACGTGTACAGAGCAGTGCCCGGCACGGGGTCAGGACTCAAACGTTTGGGGGATTGTATTGTGTCTGGGTTCATGCTATCTGGTTCTCTCCACCAAAGCCTCCAAACTGGGTTATTGGGAGGAGCTTGTCATAGTAAAGGCATCAAGTTATCCAAACTGAAGATGAGAAGCCCTCATGTTGTAAGAAAGCCTTAAGACCACAGAACTCTTGAACTTGGAAAGAGAGGGACCAGAATGATCAGATCCTCAGAGCCCACCTGGTCAGCTGACAGTAAGGTGGTTAGACTACACAGAACCCTGGGCTATCAGAAGTCACAGTTTTACTCCTAGAAGTGCAAACTGGTTGCTGGGCGCGGAGGCTCACACCTGTAATCCCAGCACTTTGGGAGGTTGAGGCAGGTGGATCATGAGGTCAGGAGTTCAAGACCAGCCTGGCCAACATGGTGAAACCCCGTCTCTACTAAAAATACAAAAATTAGCTGCGCATGGTGGCTTATGCCTGTAATTCCAGCTACTCCGGAGGCTGAGGCAGGAGAATTGCTTAAACCAGGACCTGGGAGGTGGAGGTTGCAGTGAGCCGAGAACGCACCACTACACTCCAGCCTGGGCCACAGAGGGAGACTCCATCTCGAAAATAAAAAAAGGTGCAAACTGGCTACCACGTGGGCTTCAGCACATCCTTTTTCCCCCACCCCACTAACCTGGCACTTCCTTCTTGCTTGGTCCTCGGTAAGTTGTTCTTGGTTGAAGATCTTCTGGTGAATGTACTGCAAGGAAAAAAAGAAAAGGGGAGATTGGGGTCAATGAAGTCATAGTAATTCCCCAAACCAAGGTTAAGAATCTCCTGTGCCCGAATTATGGAGGGAACCAAGACAAACCTCAGGACCTCAGCCTGTAACGGCGGCAATGGAGCTGGACCTTCCTGGGCCAGCAGCACATTGAAGAACAGAGGCTTATAAAGAATTCTCTGGCCCCAGTTTTGCTGGATGGCCTTGGGTAAGTCACATGATGACGTTAGTTATGGTGATTAAGTTTTTCTTTTCAGGAGTCCTTCTCAAAACCTGTCCTGAATGCCAGACCCAGTTAGTCAATGACTCACTCAACACCTATAAGTTATCCAAATACAGGTGCCTTCAACTTACAAGGTCCAACCTTGGCTACCCATCCCCCAATCTACTTTTCACAAAACATCCCTTCCGTGGGGTGAGGTCATGGAACCCCATCCACCCAGTTTATCATACCAGAAACACGGGGATCACCCATGACACTGTCTTCTCTCTGCATTTAGTTCTTAGGAACTGTCTTGTATGCTTCCGAAGCATCTTCCATTTCTACTTGTTTCTCTATTACCCTATTCTAAGCCACCTTTATTTCTCTCATGGACAAGACCTGAAACTCGTCTCCCCACATCTATCCAACACTCCCTCCTGGGTCACTCCGCACTTTTGCAACAGTGCCAAAAATAAAAGTTTAATTATTTCTACTACCAACCCTTTAAAGCTATTTAATTGCTTCTATTTGCTATTACAAGTATTTTCTCTCTGAGACAGAGTCTTGGTCTGTCACCAGGCTGGAGTGCAATGGCACAATCTCAGCTCACTGCAACCTCTGCCTCCTGGGTTCAAGCAATTCTTCTGCCTCAGCCTCCCAAGTAGCTGGGATTACAGGCGCCCACCACAACACGGCTAGTTTTTTGTATTTTAGTAGAGATGGGGTTTCATCTTGTTGGCCAGAATTGTCTCGACCTCCTGACCTTGTGATTCACCCTTCTTATCCTCCCAGAGTGCTGGGATTACAAGCGTGAGCTACCCCAACCTGGCCTATACCGTCCATTTTTAAAGTTGCCCATTTCTTTCTACCTCGTGCAAAGCTGAAAATCTCTGGCACTTGACAGAGGAGAATTTAAACATATGCCACGGTAGATGAACGTTAAACCATGAATCTCATCTTTGCCACTTATTGGCCCATGAACTTGGCCAAGTTATGTAACATAGAAGATCCTGCATCACAGCCTCAGCCACCAGGAGCCCACTTCATGGGGAGGTGGGGTTTGAGAGTCAGGAGTACATGACAGTTTCAGTGCAGTGCTGACTTGATGAACCCCAGCTCTCCTTCTTATGCCCTCTCTTCCTGTGAATAATACCAACATGCCCTGTACACGGGGCCTCTTCCAAGTTCAGAACAGAGAGTGCTTCAAGTCCTTTGTAGCTAAAACTGCTGAGCTGCATCCAGATGACCGATGAGCAGGCATGCCACACCTCTATTTTATTTTATTTTTTTTCCCCAGACAGAGTCTCACTCTGTTGCCCAGGCTGGAGTGCAATGGTGTAATCTCGGCTCGCTGCAACCTCCGCCTCCCAGGTCGAAGCCATTTTCCTGCCTCTGCTTCCAAGTAGTTGAGATTACAGTCACATACCACCACGCCTGGCTAATATTTTGTGTTTTTAATAGAGACATGGTTTCACCATGTTGGCCAGGCTGGTTTCAAACTCCTGATCTCAGATGATCCGCCCACCTTGGTCTCCCAAAGTGCTGGGATTACAGGCGTGAGCCACCACGCCCAGCCCACACCTGTACTTGTAGGGCCGACAATCTAAGACTGAGCCTCAGATAAGCACCTGGAACCCGAGCCCTCCATCCCATGACCAAGCGCAAGACCCGTGCGAACAACTATCAGTGTTCTCAATAACCCGGTGAGGTACTTGGCCAGTTTCTGTGCATTGCATTAGCCAACTTCTGCAATAGCACATACGGTACCACATTGCCTATTCCAAGATGTGGGAACCAAGGGTCAGGATAGGAGATGTTCCCAACGTCTCATGACTGACCTATGTTAGCTCCAGAGCTCAAGCTTAGCACGGACACTTCCAATCCTTTGAACTCCAATGGGAGTCTGTGGGGGTGAAGTCTTTGTGTACCCATTTCTCCCTCCTTCCTTTTGCAGGCTACAGACCAATGTCCAGCCAATGACGATGACCAAGGAGATCGTTCTCACACTGCAGAGGTGTGACACCTGACTCCAGAACAATGAGCCTTCCCGGTTTCCACAAGAATCTGAAACCATCTTCCCTCCCCTGCCCTCGACCTGCCCCAGGTGTCACTTACTTTTCATGTCATCCCTTGCTTTCTCTGAGAGTGTTCGCAGGTTCATAGTTTCAAAGATACTAATGGATGTGGACCAGGCAAGCGACCTTCCGTAGTACTCATGCAAGAGGAGTGCCAGGCATTCCACGTTGGCATTCTCTATTTCAGACTGTGGAATAGTGCATGTGGTCGATTCTGAAGATGTCTTCTTGAGCAATTTCTTAAAGATCTGAAATTCTTCCTTGTCTAGCTCATCAAGACACCACTGCAGTCCATAGCTGGAAAAGGTGAGCAGTTTGTTTTCTTCCATGTTGAGACAAGACTGAGACGTCGCGGTTTGGTCGGGGAGAGGGATTCTTTGGCAATACGGGGCAGGTAGGACCTGTGGAAAGAGTGACAAGACTCAAAAGAGGAGTTTGCAGCGAACTCTCAAGTTGATAAAAATCACGTCAGTCACCTCACTAATGAACTGATTTCACTCTTCCTTTTCAATTCTTCATGGACAAAACATTTGTTGCCACGGTATCTGTTTATCCTGTTACTGGAACATCAGTGCTGGGGAATTCTGTGGTCTGTACCCTTAGTTCCCAAACAGCATTTTAGAATAAAATTTCACATGCATGTCATGGACGCTCTTGGCTACTATGTTATACTCAAACGCTGGCAATGGCCAGCACAGTGGCTCACACCTGTAATCCTAGCATTTTGGGAAGCCATGTCAGGTGAGTCACCTGAGGTCAGGAGTTCGAGACCAGCCTGGCTAACATGATGAAATCTCATCCCTACTAAAAATCCAAAAAAAAAAAAAAATTAGCCAGGCATGATGGTGCATGCCTGTAATCCCAGCTACCTGGGAGGCTGAGGCAGGAGCATCGCTTAAACCCGGAAGGCGGAGGTCACTGTGAGGCGAGATTGCACCATTGCACTGCAGCCTGGACAACAAGAACAAGACTCCATCTCAAAAAACAAACAAAAAACCCTGGCAAAGAGATTCCTACCGTTACTAATAACCAGCTACAGGGTTCTTAGGTAAATTGATTTCTGTTGCGCCTGTAAAGAGCGAGTTCCATAAACACGGTTAAACAGTCTTGGTATAACGATAAACTAATACTTGAAAGTCACATCTGATAAGGGGTTTATAGCTAGATAATATAAATACACTAATAGGGAGACAAATAACCCAATTTAATATGGGCGAAGGGTCTAAATATCCATTTCTCCAGAGAGCTATGCAAATGGCTAACGACCACAGGAAAAGGTTGACATCTTAACTCACCATCAGGACCGATTGTATCCCTCCCTACCTGCCAACTCCTTTTATAGGTGCACATTCAGGACCTCTGCTATGAATACTTCTCAAAGTTATCTTGAATCCGGGTCCATGATGACCGTCAAAACGTAGCACTTGTTATAAGGCCCCCGCAATAATTCCTCAATCTCTCAGATTTCCTTTTTTAACCATTCTAAAAGCTCTATGAATAGCAACAACCAGTACTGGTTGGTCAGTTTGAGCAGATCTGGTTTTCACCAACCATTACCTTATGGTAGATGAGAAAGCAATCCAAGGAAGGCCATGGGATCAAATGTTAAGGGCTCAAGTAGATGGCAGCTGGTCATGTTCTGAGGGGCACCATTGGTGTGAGGCCACCCTCGCTGACATCTGTGCATTTATAGCAGTTTTTGAGCTAGACTTGCAGACATAGTGTGGTCCTGGCATGTCACCTCCCTGGTACCAGAAGTATCATCCCACCAGGTAATGATCGGCCTGCAAGGGGCAGGTCCCCTTAACACTGATGTTTGTTCTGGTCGCTCAGACAGGGCACCTGATTTACGCTCCTTGGACCTGCAGGGACAAACTTGTCCTAGGTCGTTCCCACCTGTCTTTCCACAGGAAAGTTTTAAGATGGGCTAAGATTAACTTCTGTTAATTATGAGTGTCAAAAGGTAAATCATCAATTGCACAGTAGAAAATATTTATAGAAGGACTGAGGTGGGAGACAAGAGCTTAGAGATGCCACAGTAGCTAAAATCTATTTAATAAGCTCCAGTTAGTGTATTTTTTGAGATGGAGTCTCACTCAGTTGCCAGGCTGGAGTGCAATGGCGCTATCTCGGCTCAGCACAACCTCTACCTCCCACGTTCAAGCGATTCTCCTGTGGCAGCCTCCCAAGTAGTTGGGATTACAGGCATGTGCTACCATGCCCAGCTAATTTTTGTATTTTTAGTAGAGATGAGGTTTTACTATGTTGACCAGGAGTCTTGAACTCCTGACCTTGTGATCTGCCCACCTCAGCCTCCCAAAGTGCTGAGAATACAGGCATGAGCCACGATGCCCAGCCCTGAGTATGTTTTTTTTTAGACTGAGTCTTCTCTGTTGCCCAGGCTGGAGTACAGTGGCACAGTCACAGCTCACTGCAGCTTTGAACTCCTGGGTTGAAGCCATCTTCTCGCCTCAGCCTTCCTGGTAACTGGAGCCACAGGCTTGCCATCACTGCACTTTTTTTTTTTTTTTAAAGTAGAGACAAGTTCTCACTATGTTGCTCAGTCTGGCTTCAAACTCCTGGGCTCAAGTGATTCTCTTGCCCTGGCCTCCCAAAGTGTTGGGATTGCCGGCATGCACTACTGTGCCCAGCCGAGTCTATTTCTAGCCCTGTTCTGATTTAGTAATTTAATACAATTTAAAAGATGAGGTGACATATGTGGGCACAAATTTTTCCTGGCATATAGGAAATAGGTTATCACAAATAACCTCTTTACAGGAAGGGTCTCTGAAAAGACAAGTGGTATTCCCTGGACAACTGCCATGGGTTGACCAACTTCGTGGAGAAGCTAAGATGGCCTTTTCCTGCCTTCTTTCATTTTCTTTCTACCCGAGTAGCGTTCTGCTACAACGCATTGCTTAGTAACACTGCAGCAGACAGCAGCGAGGGCAGGGGATTAGATCCACGTGTCATGGTACCGAGGCCGAAGGTGCGTTTCCTCATAGGTGACTCAACTGTAAGAGGCTATAGACTGGCAATTCTCAGACCAGAGTGGCAGCTCCAAGCTCAAGTCCTTCCCCAACCTTCGTGATACGTCCCCATGGAAAGTAACTGAACACCTCAGGCTGGGGTCTCTCCTACGGAAGCTAGAAATCAGAGCATCTACCTCTTCAAGGGTTATTGTGGGGTTTCAGTGAAGCAACAAGTGAGCTGGTTGGAAGGGCTGGCACAGAGCATGCATGTGGACCCTGACCACCACCTGCTCGAAAGCTGCTGCCAGACCCAGACGTCCTGAGCAGAAGAGTCTGTTATGTAACAAGCACTCAGGTTTAAGAGGCTACTGGGATCTTGTTTAGATTTAGTACAATCTCAATTATGTGGATCTTAAAACAATCAAATTCATAGCAGCAGAGAATAGAAAGGTGGTTGCCAGGGACTGGGGTAAAAGTGGGGAAACAATGTTGGTGAAAAGGTACAAACATGTTTCAGTGAGATCAGAGAAATGAGTTTTGGGGATCTTCTGTACAGCACGGCGACTGAGTTAATAATGATGTATCTAATCTGCCATGGAATTCAAGAAAAGATGTATTATTCATCTATGCTCCAAAGTGACTAAAAGTAGATTTTTTTTTTTTTTTTTTTTTTTGAGACAGAGTCTTGCTCTGTCACCGAGGCTGGAGTGCAGTGGTGTGACCTCGGCTCACTGCAACCTCCGCCTCCTGGGTTCAAGCAATTCTCCTGCCTCAGCCTCCCAGGTAGCTGGGACTACAGGCACACGCCACCATGCCCAGCTTATTTTTTTTGTATTTTTAGTAGAGACAGGGTTTCACCATGTTGGCCAGGATGGTCTCAATCTCTTGACCTCGTGATCTGCCTGCCTCGGCCTCCCAAAGTGCTGGGATTACAGGCTTGAGCCACCGTGCCCAGCCTAAAAGATTTTAAACATTCTCACCACAAAAAGTAACTGAGGTGATGGACATGTTAGCTTTTTCTCTGCAAGGTATACATATAGCAAAACATCGCATTGTACCCCGCAAATATATACAATTATTATCAATTAAAAATAAAGGTGGATTTAGGATTTGCTTCAATTTGTGAAGGTGCAGGGGAGGGTAAAGTTTTCATGTGTGTACATATATATGTTTATGTGTGTGTGTGTGTGTATGTATATATATATATATATATATTTTGAGATAGAGTCTCACACTGTCGCTCAGGCTGGGGTACAATGGCATAATATTGGCTTACTGCAACCTCTGCGTCCCAGATTCAAGTGATTCTCCTGTCTCAGTCTCTCGAGTAGCAAAATACCAAATACCACCTGTCACCATGCACCGGTAATTTTCTGTATTTTTAGTAGAGATGAAGTTTCACTATGTTAATCTGTCTCAAACTCCTCACCTCGTGATCCACCCACCTTGGCCTCCCGAAGTGCTGGGATTATAGGCACAAGCCACCACACCCGGCCTCATACGTGTATATTTTTAGAGACAGGTCTCACTCCGTCCCAGGCTGGAGTACAGTGACTATCACAGCACGTCACAGCCTTGAACTGGGCCCAAGTGATCTTTCCACCTCAGACTCCCAAGTAGCTAGGACTGCAGGCACATACCACCACATCGTGCTTCTTATATTTTTATAATTTTAGAATGTCTGAAATTCAGGACAGAGATAAGATAAATCTAATCAAATCTTTGGAATTCCTACTTAATTTCATTGAAAGAGGCAAGGTTTTCATTAACCTACCTACTCTCCAGGAAAAGATGTTTTATTTTGTGCTACCACGGTTGTTTTATTTTATGATAAAAGCATTTTTAAGTGTAGATAGTACTTCTTGCCCCCCATCTCCAACACTCAGAGAATCAAGAAAAAATATATACCTTCAATGGATGCATAAATAGTATCAACAGAAACACTTTACAAAGTAGGACTAGATACTCTTCAAATTAGATTTTTTTTTTTTTTTTTTGAGATAGAGTTTCACTATCACCCAGGCTGGAGTGCAGTGATGCAATCTCAGCTCACTGCAACCACTGCCTCCTTGGCTCAAGTGATCCTCCCGCCTGCCACCATACCAACTAATTTTTTGGTATTTTAATCAAAGTTTTTGGTATTTTAGTGTTTTTGGTAGAGATGGGATTTTACCATGTTGGCCAGACTGGTCTCGAACTCCTGTCCTCAAGTGATCTGCCCCCTTGGCCTCCTAGAGTGCTGAGATTACAGGCATGACCACGTCCAGCTACCTTTTAAACTTTTAAAATAACTTACATCAATTCTTCTCAAACTATTCTGACGAGTAAAGGGGAAGGAATTCTCCCTAACTCATTATATGAGCCAAGCACTGTCCTGTTACCAAAACCAGACAAGGACATGCAGAAAAGAAAACTACAGGCCAGTATCTCTCATGAATATAGACTCAAAAATCTTCAATGAAATTCTAGCAAACCAAATCTAAGATTGCATCAAAAGGTCATTCACCATGATCAAGTGGAATTCATCCCCAGGATGCAAGGATGGTTCCTCATGTGTACATCAATAAATATAATACACCATATCAACAGAATTAAGAACAAAGACCACATAATCATCAAGACACGCAGAGCAAGACTTTAATAAAATTCAACATCCCTTTATGGTAAAAACACAGAAGAAACGTAAGTCAGAACAATGATGGCTATATATGACCACATGCGGTGGCTCATGCCTGTAATTCCAGCACTTTGGGAGGCTGAGGCCAGCAGATCACCTGAAGTCAGGAGTTCAAGACCATTTAAAGAGTAGGCAAAAACCTGAACAGACATTTTTTAAAAGACACACAAATGACCAACAGACAGGGGAACAAATCTGACATTACTCATATCACAATCCCACTATGGTCGTGTTTTGCATTTCCCTCCAGTTAGAATGGCTATCAAGAAAAAAGATGAAAAATAAATGCTGGCAAGGATGCAGAGAAAAACTCCTTTCCACAGTTGGTGGAAATGTAACTTAGCACAGCCATTATGGAAAACAGTGTAGCAGTTTCTCAAGAAACTGCAAATAGAATTTATTAGTACCATATGATCTAGTGATCTGGTCATTTACCCCAAGCATGACAAAGGCATGCCTGCACTTCTGTGTTTACCATCCCACTATTCACAATAGCTGAGATGTGTCATCCACTTAAGTGTCCAACAGACAAATGGAAAGAGAAAACGTACACCCACAAGGGAACACACTCAGCCTTCAAAACATCCTGCCATATGTGGCAACACGGATGAGCCTACAGTTCATTGTGTGAAGCAAAATAAAACAGGCACGGAAAACTAAATACTGCATGTTTTTACTCACATGTGGGTATGAGTGAAACTGAGCGAATGGGCTGCCCACGGAAAGAGGGGGTAGAATTGTGGGTGTTAAAAGCTGGGAAGGGGAGGATGAGGAGAGGATGGTTCATGGATACCGAGATTACAGGTAGACAGGGGAAATGAGTGCAGGTGTTCTGCAGCACTGTAGGTGAATATGGTTAACTTATTGTCTGTTTTTTGTTGAGATGGAATTTTGCTCTTGTTGCACAGGCTGGAGTGCAATGGTGCAATCTCAGCTCACTGCAGCCTCTACCTCCTGGGTTCAAGCGATTCTCCTGCCTCAGCCTCCCTAGTAGCTGGGATTAAAGGCATGTGCCACCACACCTGGCTAATTTGGTATTATTTGTAGAGATAGAGTTTCTCCATGTTGGTCAGGCTGGGCTCAAACTCCTGACCTCAGATGATCCACCCGCCTAAGCCACCCAAAGTGCTGGGATGACAGTCATGAGCCACCATGCCTGGCCTGGTCTAGTCTCAAAAAGCTAGAACAGAGGACTGAGTGTTCACAACACAGATGTTTGGGGTGATGAATATGCTAAGTATCCTGATTTGATCATGACACATTTTGTATCTGAGTATCAAAATATCACTCTCCCTCAATATGTACCATTATATGTCAACTAAAATAAAGGAAAAACTGCAGCAAATAGATATATTTTTGACAAAGATCAGGGGTCAGCAAATCTCCCAAAAGGAGCCACGTATCTTAGGCTTTGGGGACCACTTGCTCTGCCACCACTACTTAGCTGCTGCTGCGGTGTGAAAGTAGTTGTAGACCATTTGTTAACAAAGGAGAAAAGCTATGTTCTAATAGATCTTTATTACAAAATGAGTGATGGCTGGATTTGACACACAAGCCCTACAGAGAATCCATGAGAATGTTAGCTGTCACTGGCTGGGCGCAGTGGCTCACGCCGGTAATCCTAACACTTTGGAAGCAGAGGCGGGTGGATCACAAAGTTAAGAGTTTGAGACCAGCCTGGCCAACATAGTGAAACCCTGTCTCAACTAAACACACACAAACACACACAAAAATTAGCTAGGCACAGTGGTACATGCCTGTTAGTCTCAGCTACTTGGGAGGTTGAGGCAGGAGAATTGCCTGAAGCCAGGAGGCGGAGATCATGCCACTGCACTCCAGCCTGAGTGACATGGCAAGACTCCATCTCAAAAAAAAAAAAAAAAGTTATTAAAAACAGATGCTTCCAAGTCTTTGCTATTGTCAACAGTGCCTCAGTGAACATATGTGTGCAGGCATGTGTATACCTATGTAACAATCCTGCACGATCTGCTCATGTACCCCAGAACTTAAAGTATAAAACAAAACAAAAACAGATGCTCTTGAGGTTGCAGGAAAAAGTGAACACTTACACACTGTTAGTGGGAGTGTAAATCAGTTCAACTATTGTGGAAAGCAGTGGGGTGATTCCTCAAAGAGCTAAAAGCAGAAGTAGCATTGGGCCCAACAATCCCATTACTGGAGATATATATATTTTACACACACACACACACACTCTAAGATGAATACAAATCATTCTCCCATCAAGACACATGCACACAAATGTTCACTGCAGCACTGCTCACAATAGTAAAGACATGGAGTCAACCTAAATGCTCATCAATGACAGATTGAATAAAGAAAATATGCTACATATAAACCATGGAATACTATGCAGCCATAAAAAAGAATGAGATCATGTCTTCTGCGGTAACATGGATAGAGCTAGACGCTATCATCCTTAGCAAACTAAGACAGGAACAGAAAACCAAATACCACATGTCCTCACTTATAAGAGGGAGCTAAATAATACTTGGACACAAAAAGGGGAAAACAGCCACTGGGGTCTACTTGAGGATGGAGGGAGGGAGGAGGGACAGGAGCAGAAAAAGTAATTACTGGGTCCTGGGCTTAATACCTGGGTGATGAAATAGTCTGTACAACCAACGCCCATGACACATTTACCTGTCTAACAAACCTTCACGTATACCCTCAAAACTAAAAGCTAAAAAAGAATGTTGGCTGTCAGCACTCCTGTTCAATTTTGTACTTTCTCTACTCTTCTTTATATTTGATATTCCACTATTATTTATATTTACCTATATGTATGCCTAATAAATTACTTGAACTATTGTAAATTATATGCAGTTAAATTGGGCTTGTAATAATTTTAACTATAAAATCTCACACTAACCAGTTAAAAAACATGAGATTAGATGAACAGCAACTAGAGAGGTAAAAAAAAAAAAAGTACAGAATTTAGCAAAGCGGCATATCTGCTTTGATAGCTTTAAAAGGCTTCTGCTAGATAAAAACCTTGACATGTTAAGACAGCAGATTTTCAACATATCAATGATCCTTCATCAGGGTAATAGCTTTTGTTTTCTTTTCTTTTTTTTTTTTTTAAGATGGGGTTTCACCATGATGGCCAGGCTGGTCTTGAACTCCTGACCTCAGGTGATCCACCCACCTCGGCCTCCCAAAGTGCTAGAATTACAGGCATGAGCCACTGTGCCTGGCTTCAGCGTAGTATCATCCAAGAAGTCCGGATGATATTTTTTTTAGAGGACAAGCAGCTCATTAACATTTCTATAAAAAGCCAAAAACAAGACAAGACAATTCTAAAAAGAATTCCATTCACTCTATTGATGTCTAGGCTAGACTTTTACATTATAAGAAAGAAGGTCACCATTTCCTGGGGCCTCACATAGATGTGCTAAAATTTGAAATATTTGTGTTAATTCCTACTTTACATTTAGCCCCCTGTGAGCAAATGGAATAGAAGGTCTCAAGTGAATGGTATAAACAACATACCATGACAGATTAATTCAATGCAATACCTTCCCCACTCCAGAAAAACAAAACTTTAAAGTCCCCGTTTAAAAAAACTGCTGCAAATAAAACTATGACAAAGAATGCATTACGTAAAGAGCTCTCCCAACCTATGAAAATGATCAATAGCTCAGCATATTGAAAGGATTTTTTTATGACAGTTTTGCTCTTGTTGCTCAGGCTAAAGTACAGTGGTATGATCTCGGCTCACTGCAACCTCCACCTCACAGGTTCAAGTGATTCTCCTGCCTCAGCCTCTAGAGTAGCTGGGATTACAGACACCCACAACCACACTTGGCTAGTTTTTGCATTTTTAGTAGAGATGGGGTTTGGCCATGTTGATCAGGCTGGAATTGATCATCTGAGCTCAGATGATCCGCCTGCCTGTGCCTCCCAAAGTACTGGGATTACAGGCATAAGCCACTGTGCCCAGCCTATGAAAAGGATTTTGAAAAATTAAGAAACTGCATAAACATTTGCAATCCCAGCAATTTAAAAGCCTGAGGCAGGTAGATCACCTGAGGTCAGGTGTTCAAGACCAGCCTGGCCAACATGGTGAAACCCCATCTCTACTAAAAATACAAAAATTAGCAGGGCGTGGTAGTGCACACCTTTAATCCCAGCTACTCTGGAAGCTGACGCAGAATTACTTAAACCTAGGATGAGGAGGTTGCAGTGAGCCGAGCACATACCCGTGCCCTCCAGCCTGGGTTAGAAAGTAAGATGCTGTCTGAAAAAACAAAACAAAACAACATATGACTTTTAAATGTACTTAAAAAATTACTAATATTATAAATAAGAACCAAAATGATGCACCACGTTTGACACGTGAGGCTGATGTCCACAATGGCTGACTGGACCCTGCAGTGCTACAGGTGAAGGAAAAAGTGCTCCTACATTAGTGGAAGTGTAAATGGGTGCCATCTGTTTGGAGGACAGTTTGGCAATATTGATCCATTTTAATAGATGGATCAATATTGTGCAAAACAGCAAGACTGAAGACCACATAGAAGTCGATTAATAACAGGTGCGTTAACTTACGCACCAAAGTACCCTGATCCTTAAAAGGCGTACCAATCAGCACAGAAAGGTGCCCCCATCCGTAAGGCGCTTAACACCACACACGTGCACAGAATGTCTTTGGATGATGAGCAGAAAATAGGGAGGAGACGCCCAGGGGGACAGGGAAGTACTCACTTCATGCCAGACCTTCTCATATTGCAGCTCTTTCAAATTAATACTGAAAAAGGCTGGGTGTACGGCTCACACCTGTCATCTCAGCACTTCAGGAGGCCGAGGCGGGTGGATCAACTGAGATCAGGAGTTTGAGACCAGCCTGGCCAACATGGTGAAAGCCATCTCTACTAAAACACATTTAGCTGGGTGTGATGGCGGGTGCCTGCTATTTCAGCTATTTGGGAGGCTGAGGCAGAATTGCCTGAACCTGGGAGACGGAGGTTACAGTGAGCCGAGATCTTGGATCTGAGATGGCCACTGCACTCCAGCCTGGGCATCAGAGGGAGACTGTCAAAAAACAAAAACCCCAAATCACCTAATACTAAAAAGTACAACCCGTTAAAAAGTCATTTTAATAGAAGCTAAGTAGACACAAATGAATTTCATCAGAACAATTGAGTATTCTTTGGAAGACCAAAGGAGCAGGTACACGTGCTACTGAGGATGGAACACTGAAGTTGATGTGCTGTGTTAAAATAGAACCGTGGCAAAAAAATAAGTTTTTCTACACCTTCCTATAAATATTTAGGAACAATATTGACCGTTGGCAAATGGAAAAATACTTATTTCTGAGCACATGTTAAAAAGCTTACATCCTAACCACAGAACAATTAAAATTTTCTAGTTCTCCCCATCTAGGTCAACATAAACCAGCTGGATATATAGAAACTGAAAACCAAATATAGAAAACAAAGACTCTCAACTTAGGCAATGAAATTAAGAAGGGAAGGTTATTTAAAAGAGAATTTTGGATTGTCATATTTAAACACTCGAAACACTGTCTAAATACACATAATTTGAATTAAACATTTGTCTCACTGCAGTACACAATCTTCTAAAGGGGTTGGAGGATCAAGCAGAGAACCAGGGCTGTAAAAACCAACGAAAACCTCAGGGGTGGGTAAGAAAATCAGTATGGCATAGGGACAGATGAAGTAATTGAGCAAGTTCCTATGTTCAGAGCTCAGAATAAAGGTAGAAGCAAGGAGATGATGAAGACTCTTGCCTATCTCCTGCCTTAGGTGCCGAATAGCATTTCATTTAAACTTTATATAGCGCATATATATATATATTTTTTTTTCTTGAGACAGTCTTTGTCGCCCTGGCTCGAGTGCAGAGGCGCCATCTCAGCTCACAGCAACCTCCACCTCCCAGGTTCAAGCGATTCTCCTGCCTCAGCCTTCTGAGCAGCTGGGATTACAGGTGCCCACAACCACGTCCAGCTAATTTTTTAAGTAGAGACGGGATAATACTATGTTGGCCAGGCTGATCTCGAACTCCTGACCTCAGGTAATCCACCTGCCTCGACCTCCTAAAGTGCCGGATTATAGGTGTGAGCCACCGCACCCGGCCTCACATAGCATATTAGTTTACAAAAAGCATCACCCTCCTCACTCCAGAATTCAAAGCTGAGGTTCTGTGACGCTGACTCGGTTTCTCGGTCTTAGGGGAGGGTGCTTTAATGCTTACGTGATTAGAATGGCCGGTATTTCCCAGTCGTCACAGAGTGGATACTAATCAATCATCCCCAGGAGAAAGGTGACTGGGTGTACCACAGCTCAGGCCCAAGGATGAATTTGGGATAGGCACAGTCACTGTCTCCCATCAAATTGGTGGGTGAGGAGGAGTTGGGGAGAAGTTAATTATTCGAGTCCAGGCAGGACTGCAGCTGGAGCGAGGTAAGGGAAGGCTGGCGGTTGAGGTTATTTTCTGAGGATGAGTGACTTACCTAAACTTGCATTTCACCTCTATGCTTTTTCTACAGACCTCACCTCTCCCACGACCCCCCTTCTACGCAGGTGTCCTCAATGATTACAAAGCAGCAGTTAAGATCATAGGGCTTGAAGCCGGAGACCCAGCTTTGAATATTGATTTGCCGCTTTCTACCTTAGCCAAGCCATTTATCTGAGGCTGTTTTCCTGGTAAACAGGACGAACAACACTGTCTGAATTTTATGGCATTTTAATAACAAGGTTACAGTGAACATCTTAGCACAATTAGCACCACGACACTGCCCCCCTCCCCGCCCCGGCTCTGGACTCCTGACAAATGTGGATCAGATGTTACCTAACCCTGACATTCAAGTCACAGTACTTCCTACCCTGTAGTCTATTTACTTTTTTGAGACAATGTCTCACTCTGTCACCCAGGCTGGAGTGCAGTGGTGCGACCTTGGCCCACCACAAGCCTCCCGAGTAGCTGGGACTACAGGCACCTGCCACCCTGCCCAACTCATTTTTGTATTTTTGTTAGAGACAAGGCTTTCACCATGTTGGCCAGGCTGGTCTTGAACTCCTGACCTCAGGTGATCTGCTCGCCTCAGCCTCCCAAAGTGCTGAAATTACAGGTATGAGCCACCGTGCCCAGCCCCCTGTACTGTATTTTAGAATGTCTGGAAGGGGTGAGAGACTTACCTAAATACCGCAAATAAATATGAGGTTTTAGAGAAAAGATCTTTTCAGCAAAATGGGGTAACTGGACTTTGTTCTTTAGAGAAATCTTTTGGTCCCTAGCTTTGAGCAGCCAAAGGGAGAGGGTGGGGGAACCTAGCAAGCTCAGCATGCAGGTACTAAGCAGCAGTGGAGAAAAAAAGCAGAAAGGCCAGAGAGCAGAACGAGAGAAACACTCACCAACCGCACACCTCACCTCCAAGATCAGGTCCTGCTTGAGGCCCACGGGCAATTACAGAAAAAAGAAGGCCACGCCCAGCCCCACGCCCAGTGGTGGTAGTTCTTGGGGAGCGTGGAGCCCGTGACGTGTTTGCTGTCTATTGGCTGCACCCGGCTCTCAATGGCCAGCCCCAGGGATCAGGTGCTCTCTGCACCTGCATGACCACTTATACAGGAGCTGCTGCTGCGGAGATGCTGCTGTTCCCCTCAGACCTGTGCTCAGGGCGCCTAGATGCTTACTGCCTTCACCTGGCTGTCCTGCGGCACTTAGTGCATGTGCGTGTGTGAGAGTGTGCGAGAGTGTGTGAGAGTGTGTGTGAGACAGTGTGAGTGTGTGTGTGAGTATATGTGAGACTGTGTGTGTGTGATTGTGTGTATGTGAGACAGTGTGTGACAGTGTGTGTGACAGTGTGTGTGAGAGATAGTGTGAGTGTGTGTATGTGTGAGTATATGTGAGAGACTGTGTGAGAGTGATAGTGTGTGTGTGATTGTGTGAGACACAGTGTGTGTGACAGTGTGAGACAGTGTGTGTGAGTATATGTGAGAGACTGTGTGTGAGAGACAGTGTGTGAGAGTATATGTGAGAGTGTGTGAGATTGTGTGTGAGACAGACTGTGTGAGAGATTGAGTGTGTGAGTATATGTGAGAGACACAGAGCGTGTGTGGGAGGGAGTGTTGTGTGTGAGTATATGTGAGAGAGACTGTGTGTGTGATAGTGTGTGTATGTGAGACAGTGTGTGTGACAGTGTGTGTGACAGTGTGTGTGTGTGAGATAGTGTGTGTGTGTATGTGTGAGTATATGTGAGAGACTGTGAGAGTGTGTGATAGTGTGTGTGTGATTGTGTGAGAGACTGTGTGACAGTGTGAGACAGTGTGTGTGTGAGTATATGTGAGAGACTGAGTGTGTGAGAGAGTGTGTGTGAGTATATGTGAGAGTGTGTGTGAGATTGTGTGTGTGTGAGACAGACTGTGTGAGAGATTGAGTGTGTGAGTATATGTGAGAGACAGAGCGTGTGTGAGATGGAGTGTGAGTGTGTGTATGAGACACACTGATGTTTATTGTATACAGGGCAGGGGGCACGGTTGGTGAGTGACTCATCCGACATGATTGGTAGGGGTCAAGCAAATCACATTCTTACAATACGGGAGGGAAGCATGGGCACAGTTCAGGGGGCCCCGTGGGTACAGCACAGAGGGTCACACGGGTGCAGTCCAGAGCACCCTCCCTCTCAGGTAGCCCCTTCAAGGAGGGGAGGCACATGCCTCAGTGTGCACTTCAGATAGATCAAAGGCTTGTAGGATTCCTGTATTCCTACTTCTCACAGCTTCTAAGAATTTACAAGGGAGCGTCACGTGGGAAAGTGCAACAGGAAAGTGGACGAGGATGGTGGCCGTCGGAGCACAGAGGTGTTTACACCTCTGGACGTCTGTGGGCCGGCCTGGCCACTGCCAGACCCTCCTGGAGGGCTGCAGAGCAGAGTTTTCTCTGAACTCCCCAGTGAGAGGGAAATGCCCCCTCATGGCCCGCTAAGTAATGGGCGCCTTCCCAGGCGCTGGCACCAGGCTCTCACCCTCGCCTCCTGATCACCTCTCACAATGTCCCTTCAGTTCCGAATTATATCTCACCGGATTATGTCTAGACTCTAAGACTAAAACGTTGCTACACTAAAGCAAAGATTCACAGAGAATGAGGTCATAAGATTGATTATATAACTGATCATGCGATTGAATCTAACATCTATTTGGTGTCATTTCTATAACGAAGCCATCCGTCATTTATTACGCGGGGACAGATGTGCCTTCAGTGTCCTGCCATGGCACCTGGGCCGCTTTCTTCCCGCATGGATCTCAGTGCCGGCTATCCGCAGGCTCATCGTCTCATCCATTGGTCTTATTATCAGCCACATTAACTTTGAGCACTTGGCTAAGGCACCGTCTGCCCTGTTTTTCCCCACTCTCACATTGTGATTCACACGTGTAGCTTCTGGGGAGAACCCTAAAGACTCACGAGAGAACATCGGGCCTCATCTACCGGTTTCAGCACCTGCTGATGGTTTCGCCACTGCCACATTTCTTCATTTATTTGCTCACTTTTAAAATGTGTGGTTGATAATCTACCGTCAGGGAGCATTTTACTCTTTGCTCTATTTTAGCTACAATTAAATAGATACATTATTTATATCATTATGACTCATGGATTTTTCTTTTCTTTTTCTTTCTGAGATGAAATTTTGCTCTTGCCACCCAGGCTGGAGTGCAGTGGTGTGATCTCGGCTCATGGCAACCTCTGCTTCCCCGGTTCAAGCGATTCTCCAGCCTCAGCCTCCTGAGTAGCTGGGATTACAGGCGCCTACCACCACGCCCAGCTAATTTTTGTATTTTTAGTAGAGACAGGGTTTCACTGTGTTGGCCAGGCTGGTCTCGAACTCCTGACCTCACGTCATCTGCCTGCCTCAGCCTTTCAGCTCAGCTCATTCAAGCAAAACTATCTTCAGGAGGAACTTTCACCTGTAGAGAGCATTCGCACCTCTGTAGCAGGAAATCAGAGATTTGGAGAGGCCGGTGGGGTTGCAGGAGGATTTTATTTAACGTGATTACGGGCTTGGCGGAATTGCTTTTTAATTCTGGGCAAAGGACAAAGAAAATGGGTGCGTTTTATGCACCTGGGTGGTACAAGGATGACGAAGCAGAAAGCAAGTTTACGGAAGCCAGAACAAAGAGCAGTTAATTACCTTGTGACATATTTTGTGACGTATTTACATTGGAAAAGTAACATTTGAGAAACACGTTTTGCAGTTTTAAGTTTATTTGCTTTGTGACCTTGCAGCTGGTTAGCAAGAAAACCAGGAATTTTTAGATGCTTGGGAACTTTGCTAAGAATGTGGGGAGGATAAATAAGGTCCAGTGGTTTGCAGGAAGGCAGTTATTTTGCCTTAAACAGAACTGGGGAGGTATTACATTAAACACCACACAACACAGCAAAATTTATTATATAGCAACTACAAATTAAGGTTTTCTTTTACTACTATTGCTGTTATTTAATTTCCTTTTTTATTTTGACTTTACCTGTCCTCAAACTGACCTTTTGCTCATTATAATAGTAAAAATCACACCTCCGGGTGGAGATTTAAGATGCTAATGAAACATGTGACGTATGAACAAGTGTGTACAGCTACTGCGCATGTGTGCCCAGAGGAGCACCCAGAACACGATGACTACCTCCTTAGGAAGAATCATGTAAAACTTCCATAAAGGGAGTCTCCGAGTGCCAGCCTCTGCTTTCTCATCCTTATGAGCAGCATGCTGTGAATTCTCTCAGGGTGTCCTGTGTATTCAGCAACTTTCAAATATTATTTTTCTTTCACAATACTTTACCCTATGCTGAATCTCCTCTGCTGTGTGTCTGTTTAAATTCTTTTTTTCCTTTTTTTTTTTTTTTGACACGGGGTTTTGCTCTTTGTTGCCCAGGCTGGAGTGCAGTAGTATGATCTTGGCTCACTGCAACCTCCACCTCCCGGGTTCAAGCAATACCCCTGTCTCAGCCTCCCAAATAGCTGCGATTACAGGCATCCGCCACCACGCCTGGCTAATTTTTGTATTTTCAGTAGAGACCAGGTTTCACCATGTTGGCCAGGCTGGTCTCGATCTCCTGACCTCAGGTGATCTGCCCACCTCGGCCTCCCAAAGTGCTGGGATTACAGGCGTGAGCCACCACACCTGGCCTTAAATTCTTTTAAACTAAGACAAGAATGGAGGCTTCACGACGGCCATCAATGTTTCTACCATTATAGGGTTTGATGATTAAATTACTCCAGATTTGGCCAGTGGGAACTCATTTAATCAGGCTCTGTGTCCCCATTATTATTATTTTTCAGAGACAGGGTCTAACTCTGTTGCCCAGGCTGGAGTGTGCTGGTACATCACTGCCACCTTGGATTTCTGGGCTCAAGTGATCTTCGCACGTCAGCCTCCCAAATAGCTGGGACCACAGGCATGCACCATCATGCCCAGGCCATTTTTAAAACATTTTAAAAATAGATGGGGTCTCCCTTTGTTGCTCAGGCTGGTCACTAACTCTGGGACTCAAGCCACCCTCCCACTTCTTTGCCCACCCCCAAAGTACTGAGTTTACAGGCGTAAGCTACTGGCCGGCTCCTATTCTTCTCTGTGCACCGTCTTAGTTTGGAAGAGGAAAATTAATAATTTGCAATTGCTGTACAGTACAGTGAAATTTACTGTGTTGTGTTCAATATAAAACCTACTCCCCAGCTCTGCTTAAAACTGACTAACTCTGTAAACCATTCAACCTTACCTATCCTCCCCACATTCTTAGCCAAGTTCCCAGGCATCCAGGGGTCCCTGTATTTCTCACTGACCACCTGCAAGGTCATAGCACAGATAAAGCCTGAAGAATGTAAAATGTGTTTCTCAAGAGGCTATTTTAGAATGTGAGACACACCACAAGGCATGTCACAGGTTGACTGCTCTTTGTTCTTGGTCTGTAAAGTCATTTCCTGCTTTGTCCCCCTGTATCACAGAGATCATGTTAAAGAAAATCCTCCTGCTTCCCCATCAGTGCCTCCAAGTCTCTGATTTCCCACTTCACTTTCTGGCACAATATGTCCCCGGCCCATTCTGTACATTCCCAGCACTAACTGTGGTGTCAGCTCTTTCTCTGAAGATTCTGGGATCCTTTAATGAAGAATTGTACTTAGAAAACAATACCTGAGCACCCGTGTGCTGCTTCTATGATATCATGGCTTCTAGACGCAAGTTTCTTTTTCATGGCTGTATAGTACTCCACTGGATATAGGCACCATGTTTTCTCTATCCATTTATCTGTTGGTGGACACTTAGGTTGCTTGCAAATCTTGGCTATTGTGAATAGTGCTGTAGTAAACACGGAGTGCAGGTATCTCTTTCATTTACTGATTTCTTTGGGGTACATACCTAGCAGTTGGATTGCTAGGGTGGGCTTGAGGATCCCAACTGCTCTGGCTTTCAAAAAGAAATTTCTTCTGAATTGAGAAACCAACCTGGATGATACCTGATCTCTATATTATAAAAAGATGGCTGTTTCAGAAGGAAAAAAAAAACCCACTGTGATTGCTTTCTAGATCTTTGAGTTCTAAATGCTGCCATAACTAATTTAAGAATGTACCAGTTAGTGGCTGGGTGTGGTGGCTCACACCTGTTAATCCCAGCACTTTGGGAGGCTGAGGTGGGCGGATCACAAGGTCTGGAGTTTGAGACTAGCATGGCCAGTATGGTGAAACTCCATCTCTACCAAAAACATGAAAAATTAGCCAGACGTGGTGGTTGGCGCCTGTAGTCCCAGCTACTTGGGAGGCTGAGGCAGAATCGCTTGAACCCGGGAGGCGGAGGTTGCAGTGAGCCGAGACTGTGCCACTGCGCTCCAGCCTGGGAGACAGAGCGAGACTCTGTCTCAAAATAAAAATGTATTAATTAGTTAGGACCTTAACACATTAAGAGTTACACTTCATTTTTAGAGCTCCTTAAACATGAGGTGATTTCCTTTTTTCAGTACTTATTTATTATTTTCCTTGGACGTTCCTTGTGCACACTTTCACCAGACACGTTAAGGAACAGGTTTCTTCCTTAACAGTTGATGGACCAGCCTACTGGTAAATAAATAACACTCTTAAAAATTTCAAATTAGATATACGCATATGTTAATTTAAAAATTTTAATATTCTTGAAGATATGAAGACATACCTCCAAGAGGAGATGTTTACATCTCATATTCAAAGACGTTCTGGCAGGCAGGAGTAGATGTGGGTTGAAACTTGCCTTACCTTGGTGCCCCCAATGTGGTGACTAATCTATGTGTTAACACATGACACTCCATAATGTTGAGGGAGCTATTTGGAGGTCATGGCCTATGCCAGTTCCCAGAACGAATGGAGCCATTCCAGACTCAGGATGGTCCACAAAACAGGCAACTGTTTCTCAGTTTCTCACTAGGAAAAACAACATATCCAGAGGGCCACCAGATCAGGCACCAGAGGGTCCATCCAGATAGATTCGTCTCTATTGCTTCATCATAGCACTAAGAATGCCAGTCCTGTACTATCTTCAGGCAGTCTCCTTTCACTGTGGGGCCCTCCAGTCTTGCCAGCACATCCACTTTATTACTGTCTTTCTTCTCCCTGGGTGAGATAAAAACAAGGTTTCGTTTTCTTACATTTGGTTTTCTTTTGAAGCCCAGAAAAAAGTAGGCAAAACCTCTAGAACACAAATTTACCACCTAGGAGGCCACCCTGGCCCCACGCAGTAGGCCAAGATAAATAGGGGTACTCTCAGGAGCTCAGGAATGAATTCAAAGTGCCTTGAGGTTCAACCAAGTCAGCCTCAATGATCCCTCCTCCTGCTAATCACACCCTTGTATGGCTCCCTTTCTCACTGGACCAGACATCACTTTCGAGGTTAAGTAATAAAAGACTGTGGCTCTGTTTTGGGCTGTCAGTCCTCTCTCTCGGCCACCGTCTCCCTCTGCCATTGCCTCTCTCAGCTTCTGGTTCTGGAGGAAGCTGGCTGGAATAGCATGAGCAACCCCTTGGAGAACAACTGAGACCCCTGCCCACAGCCACGTAAGTGAGCCTGGAAGCAGATTCGACAGCCCTCATCAAGCCCCAGCTAGTGGCTCAGCTGAAACCTTGTGAGAGACCACAAACTAGAACCACCCAGAGGTGTCACTTTTGTGTATCTGACCCTCAGAAATTGTGTAAGACAATACACCTTTATATTGCTTTAAGTTACTAAGCATTGAAGTAATCCACTGCATAGAAATCGATGACTAATGCACCAGGAAAAATTACATCCTTCACCCAGAACCCTCCACTGGTTGAGAACATGTGTTAGGCCCTGTACTAAGTGCCGTATGTATGATTTTTCTTTCAGTCATCATAAAATCTCCGTGGGGGAAGACACCATCTCAATTTTATAGATGAGCAAATCGAGGCCCAGGAAGATAAGCTAACTTGTTCACAGCTATATAACTGGTAAGTGGCAATAACAAACTCAGTTGTTTAAGAAAAAAAGGTAAAGAAATGAAGACAAGGAAAGATGAAGAAAAGAAAAAATATCAGAATCCTGGTCAATGGCTCCTTTAGGTAAAAGTAGGAGTTGGGGGGTTTGAACAGCCACATTGAGGAACTATAAATCCCCAGGAAACAAAAGTAGAGTGATACCAACACCTGAAGTATAGCATTTCAGGTCCACCATCTCACTTTCTATTTTTAGAGACAGGTTCTCACTCTGTTGCTCCGGCTGGAGTGCAGTCTGCAGCCTCAACCTCCTGGGCCCAAGTGATCCTCTCACCTCGGCCTCTGGAGTCTCTGGGACTATAGGCATGCACCACGATGCCTAGCTGATTTTTGTACTTTTTTGTATAAGACAAGGTTTTGCCATGCTGCCCAGGCTGGTGTGAACTCCAGACTCAAGCGATCTGCCCACCTCAGTCTTCCCAAGTGCTGAGATTGCAGGCAGGAGTAACCACACCCAGTCCAGCATCTCCCTCTTTACAAGGAGCTCTTCTTGGGTGATTGTTTTTGCACAGGAAACCTCGTGGAGACTTACAAGATGATCTCTCTCTTCTTTTGGCTTGGGAGGGCATCACACAAGGTCAGAATGCCATGGACTCCGATTGCATTCTTGCTCAAGTCCAGATGTCTCAGATGTCGGTTTTCACGGAGCATGGAAGCCATGGCCTGGTAGCAGTTGGAGGTGAACATGCAGTTCTCCAGCCTGTGACACAGAAACAGATGGCAGAGAAGTCATCATGACTCATCTCAGAGCTCAGCTGGT
This sequence comes from Cheracebus regulus, assembly GCA_963574635.1. Taxonomy (NCBI): domain Eukaryota; kingdom Metazoa; phylum Chordata; class Mammalia; order Primates; family Pitheciidae; genus Cheracebus; species Cheracebus regulus. The sequence goes on along the minus strand of CAUYQU010082211.1, from coordinate 10,357 downwards.
GTGACGGCTTATAGCCAAGAAACACACTGGGACAAGAATGTGTAATGTTGTTCCAACTCTGTTCTACGCAACTACAGTCTCATCAGCTTGTGTTCTTTGGGTGATTTCAGAGCAGGCTATGAAATTCCTCACTCTAAGAATTTATGAACCAAGTATATGTTTTGAAATGGCTTGTGCCTACTTATCTTCATTTATCAAAAGATATTTGATTCCACCTAGTGGACATTTTTGACACAAGAGTGAGCAACACACACCATCCTTGCCTTCCTGGAACTCACAGTTGACTGGGCAGGGTACTGAGGGAGAAGACAAACACATGTATTCAAATAGCATGGTTTTATCATCCTAATGGGCCAGGTGTTTGCATCTTTAAAAAAAAATTTTGGAGACTGAGTCTCACTCTGTTGCCCAAGATAGAGTGTAGTAGTGTGACCATGGCTCACTGTAGCCTCAAATTCTCTGTTTCAAGCCATCTTCCTACTTTAGCCTCCCTACTAGGTGGGACTACAGGTACATGCCACCATACCCAGCTCAAATCCTTCTATGAATAAGTCACTTTGCCTTCCCATACAGTACTCACTGAAAAGTGGGGGAGGCACATCTATAAATAAGTGGCCATGCCTCAGAGAGGTGCTGTGTATCATAAATACAATGCTGGCACATAAGAGTCCTTGAGCAAAGAGTAAAATTCATGGACCATTAGATTAATGGGTTATCATAGGAGTGGGATTCGTGGCTTTATAAGAAGAGGGAAAGAGAGCTGAGCCAGTATATAGCATGCTCAGTGACTCATTAGTGACCCTGAAGGGAGTTCCTACCAGCACTAAGGCTCTCACCAGATGCAGGCTCTCCACCTTGGACCTCCTAGCCTCCATATTCCTTTTCTTTATAAGTCATGCAGTTTCAGGTATTCTGTTATAAGCAACAGAAAACAGACTAAGACAGATGGGGTCCATGAATTTTATGCTAAGACAAGTTACTGCTCATGGCTGAAAGTAGATTTAAAAAATCATCTCACACAAGCAAAGGCTTAGAAAATACTGCATAAACACTTTCAAGTATAGAAAGTTCTTTCCTACCTGAAAATATATGTCACTCAATCTAAGAGATAAATCAACATTTAAATCCCAAGACTAAATTTGAGGAGTCAAAGAATCATAACTGGCAATGAATAATTCATACTGAATTTGAGAAGCAGATCATCAACAAAAATGAACATCATTATCCAAACTAATCCTAAAAATGAAAGATGTACTATAAGACAATGATTTAAATGAGCTAGATGAAAAAACAAAGATAATACTAATAGAGAGCAGAAAATTTGGATTGAAGGAGGAGAAATTAGATTCATTTTCTGATCATGAGAGATGTTTACAGGTCTTTCCCAAATACTCAAAGAATTAAAAAGAGAATGAATCCTTTTATATCACTGGCTGGAATACATGTTAGCAAAGAGAGCATAAAGAAGAGGGAAATACACATACATTATATATTTTCATAGATAATATGTTAATATAATTTTATGTATTATATAAAATATATAATACATTATTTACATATATTATATATTTGTATATAATATAAATTATATATATAGAATATATAGCATTATATATAAGTATATACTATATCATATATTTACATATATATTTATTTATATATACTTATATAAAGATAATATATACTTATATGTGTAATATATACAATAAGTATATACACATAAATAATATATAAGTATGTATCTGTACATATATATGTATATAGATACATAAAGGGCCCCAGCCATGTATATCTCCTAAGTAGGAAACTCAATTTCAGAAGACCAGTCATCTCAAGTGTCAGTCTAAAACGGACAAACTCTTTGTTCTCTTTTATTCAACCGGAAGAGTATTTTCTAAAACAAGTGTTAACACCGATTGCTGCATCCCGCCCACAGAGTTCCTGATTCCCTAGGTCTGAAGTGGGGCCACAAAATGTGCATGTCCTGCCCAGGTGACGCTGCTGCCAACCCACACTTTCAGAACCACTGCTCAGAAGCTTCCGAGTTCTCCAATTCAATGGAGGGAACAATCCAGAAACTGAAGAAGACAACACTTCCTATCGTATCTTCCATCCTGAGAGAAGCTTATCTACAATTCTCCTGGTCTCATGGGGGGAGCCGAGGGGCCACTTACTCCAGGATCTGCAGTGTACAGTCAGGATTCTTCAGGGCCTCACACAGCAGGGTCACCCCATCATCCTTCAGGCTATTAAAACTCAGGTCAAGACTTTTCAGGGTTTTATTTTTTCGGAGCGCAGAGATCATATCCTGACAGCAATCAAAGGTCAAGTCACACTTTCTCAGCCTGCAAAGAAACAAAGGTCAGGAATAAAAACAACGAAAACACCCTTAGGTTTTACTTCGTTCTGGGTGCTGTTCTTGTTGTTGTTGTTGTTTTCATTTTTTGCATAATGGCATAACCAAGATGCAATTAATGTAACACACAATTCACCCATTTAAAGTGTAAAAAACACTGGTTTCCAGTCTATTTATAAAGTTGTACGATCATCACCACAATTTTAGAATATTTTTGTAAATTCAGTTTAGAAAATGTATCACCTCAAAGGAAAACCTGGACACTTTACAAGCCACTTCTCACTTCTTCCCCCAACCCACCCCAGCCCTAGCACCACGAATTTGCTTTCTCTTTCTGGATTTGCCTATTCTTGGCATGTCATTTAAATGGAATCACATGTGACCTTTTGCGTTTAGCTTCTTTCATTTAGCATAATATTTCGAAGATTCATCCATGTTGTAGCATGAATCAGTATTTCATTTCTTTTAACAATTAAACAATATTCCATCATGTGAATACACCATACTTTGTTTATGCCTTCATCGGTGAACAGATGTGGGTTATTTCTGTGTCTTGGGTATTATGAACAATGCTGCTGTGAACTTCTGTTGCAAGTTTTGATGTAGAGGTAGATTTTTATTTCTTTTGTTGATACCCCTAGAAGTGTGACTGATGGCTCACGAATGAAGTCACTGCGTCACCTTTTTTTTTTTTTTTTTTTTTTTTTTTGATAGGGTCTCGCTGTGTCACCCAGCCTGGAGTGCAGTAGTATGATCTTAGCTCAATGCAACCTTTCTACCTCCTGGGCTCATGTGATTCTCCTGCCTCAGCCTCCCAAGTAGCTGGGATTACAGGTGCCTGCCACCATGTCTGGCTAACTTTTTGTATTTTTAGTAGAGGCAGGGTTTCTCTAAGTTGGCCAGGCTGGTCTCGAACTCCTGACCTCAAGTGATCCACCCACCTCAGCCTCCCAAAGTTCTGGGATTACAGGCATGAACCACCACAACCAGTCATCTGTGTTTCACCTTTTGAGGAACTGCCACTACTATTTTCCAAAGCAGTGGCACCATTCTCTGCTTCTTTTTGGTAAGCTACAGGTATCAATGTTTCACGGGGTATTTTGCTCCACCTCATGCCTTTCACAAACATTTGCAGAGATTTACTACACTTCGGGCATTGAATTAGGGGACAGGAATTCACACAGGCAAAGCCCCTGCCTTTTAGCAGCTCATATTCTCATGTGAGGCAAAAAATAAAGAGGCAGACACGATGGTTATGGTTCAGTGATGTCCTAGTAAACCAGCTCCCAAAAGCAAACAGACAAAAGCCTAGTGTGTAGGGACTGCCAATTTCCATGGTGTAAACATTTCTGCCATGGCTGATTTCAAGCTATGAAATTGACGTCCCTGCATGTGGAGTTGGCAAGAGACTCACATTTGGTTCCCACATACCATGGCTGTGATAAATACTTGGCAGGAAACAAAGACAGCAATAGGATGGAATGCAAGCTGGCTGAGGTGGAGTGAGGCTGGACTGCTTTAAATAGAACCATCAGAGGCGGCTTCTCTAAGGTGAATCTGATTCAGGAGCCAGGCAGTGAGGGGTTAGGATAACAGTACAGCAGGTATGAGGTGCCCACCGCCTACCCGTCTGAACCGCACTTAAAATGAAGAAGGAAATTAAATAATGGCAATAATAGTAAAACAAAACATTACAATTTGTAGTTGCTATATAATAAGTTTTACGGTGTTGTGTGCTGTTTAATGTAATACCTCCCCAGCTCTAAGGCAGAATATTAACTGCCTCCCTGTAAACCATTGAACCTTATCTACCCTCCCCACATTCCTCGCAAAGTTCTTGTGTTTCTTGCTCACAGCTACAAGGTCACAAAGCAGACAGGCTCAAGACGGCGGAATGTGTAACTCAAAGTGTTTCTTTTCAAATGTAAAATGCATCACAAAACATGTCACAAGTTAATTGACTGTTCTTTGTTCTAGCTTCTGCAAAACCTGCTTCCAGCTTCATCGTCCTGTACCACCCAGGTGCATAAAAGGCACCCCTTTTCTTTGTCCTCTGCTCAGAATTAGAAAGCAATTCTGCTGAGCCCGTAGTCATGTTAAATGAAATCATCCTGCAACCCCATCAGTCTCTCCAGATCTCTAATTTCCAGCTACAGATCACACCCACTTTGGTATCTTGCCCGTTCCAAAAGGTATCTGGTAGCTTCCCTCCTGAAGTACTTTATTGCATTAAATCCAAGTTAGCAGTTCACTTTATATCCATATCTCCCAGTTGACGTTTTTCCCATTGTAATTTGTGGCTCACAAATGAGTTAGGAATTGGTGAAGTGGTAGTGATAAGCACTTTAACAAATGAAAGAAAACCAGAATAGTAAGAGGGTGCTACTGGTATCTCATTGATAGAACCAGGGGTCCAGAAGAGGCTGGGGTTTCTCATTCCCAGCATGATTGACTTTAGGGGATTGATAATTCTTTGCTTTGTGGGCCACCCTGTACATTGTAGGATGCTTCATAATATCCCTGGGCTCTTCTCACTAGCTGCCAATAGCATCCTGTTTTCCCAGGTCGTGCCAACATGAAATATCTCCCAACATTGCCTAGTGTCCCTCAGGAGCAAAAACACTCTTAATTGGAAATCACTGGCCAGGCATGGTGGCTCACACCTGTAATCTCAGCGCTTTGGGAGGCCAAGGTGGGCGGATCACCTGAGGTTAGGAGTTCAAGACCAGCCTGGCCAATGTGGTGAAACATGTCTACAAAAATATAAAAGTTAGCCAGGTGTGATGGCATGCACCTGTAATCTCAGCTACTTGGGAAGCAGAGGCAGGAGATTTGCTTGAACCCGGGAGGTGGAGGTTGCAGTGAGCTGAGATCATGCCACTGCTCTCCAACTTGGGCAACAGAGTGAGAGTTTGTCAGAAAAAGGAAGGCAGGAAGGCAGGGCAGGGAAGGACAGGGCAGGGCAGGGAAGGGAAGGGAAGGGAGGGAAGGAAGGAAGGAAGGAAGGGAAGGAGGGAGGGAAGGAGAAAGGGGGAAGGAGGGAGGGAAGACCAGTGCTGTAACTCTTAGTTACTCGGGAGCGGGAGAACAGTTTATCTTAGTTCTCACCCTTCGTATCTGAGGTTCCATATTCCTAGATTCAACCAACCACAGATTGAAGTTATTTGGGAAAAAAACACAAGATAACAACAAAAAATACAAATAAAAAATATAGTATAAAAACTATTGACATAGCATTTAGATTGTATTAGGTATTATAAGTAACCTGGAGATGATACCAAGTATATATGAGACGGTGTGTAGGTTATATGCAAATACTGCACCAGTCTACAAAAGTGTCTTGAGCACCTGTGGATTTTGGTGTCCATGTGGGTCCTAGAACTAATCCGCCTGAGAGTACTGAGGGACAGCTATACTCTTGTCATGTAGACAGGGCTTGACACAGCAGACACTCAAACATTTTGAATATAAGAAGAAAAAAAGTCAAAGTGTAGAGTAATTTCCCCTGACGGGAGTTCCAATGTCCTGGGTTACAGAAACCTAACAATACATATTTGAGCCTTTTTAGTTGAGGGAGTGTCATGCATCTGAGATGCAATAGGCAGACGGGGAGAAGAGAAGCTATCATCAGGCAAAAAGGGTGTTCAGAAGTCACCCGAAGTTCAGGCAGGGTGGCACACGCCTGTAATCCGAACACTCTGGGAGGCTGAGGTGGGTGGATCTCCTGAGGTCAGGAGTTTGAGACCAGCCTGGCCAACATGGCAAAACCCCATCTCTAATAAAAATACAAAAAGATTAGCAGGGCGTGATGGCAGGCACCTGCAATCGCAGCTACTTGGGAGGCTGAGGCAGGAGAATTGCTTGAACCCAGGAGGTGGAGGTTGCAGGGAGTGGAGATCATGCCACTACACTCCAGCCTGGATGACAAGAGTGAGACTCCATCTCAAAACAAACAAACAAAAAAGAAGTTATGCGAGAGACGGCTCAGGTTGTACACAGTATCGAGCATCTGCCTTCATTTGCAGGGCTTGTGGGCACTGATCTCCTTCCTTCTCTTGTGGGATTGTGTGTTGCATGGTCTGACGTGGAGGAAAGACCACCTCTCATCTCAGATGGCAGAGGAGAGCCTTCTGTTCCCACATTCCTGCCGGTCAGGGTGCAGGCAGGTGATCTAGGTTTACTCACTGCAAACGCGGAGGCTTGTTTTTCAGACATGGCGTCATCAAGAGGAACACGGCACACCTCCACTCTGAATCCTGAGTGACTGTGCCCAAGAGGAAGGGACTCTTGGCATCGCCCTTGGTGGAAGGGGCTGCCTGTGAACACTCAGGATAGGAAGAAAGCATGCTGGGAGCTGAGTGCCTCCCTCTCCCTAAACTCCTTTCCTTCCATTTCTGTTAACTCTGTGAACTCCCCCTGTCCACCCAGTAAACTATCTCTGTCTCTTGATCTCTCCCTCTCTCTTTCTTTCTTTCCCTCCCTCTCCGTCTCTGTCTCTGTTAGTCCAAATAGTACCATTCTGTAAGCTCCCGCTATTTTGCAGACGTTGGTCAAAGTGAAACATTTCACAGGGATTCAGGCCATTAGAAACATCTTGCTTACATCTCATGTGCAAAGACACACATAGACTCAAAATAAAGGGATGGAAGATATACCAAGCAAATAGAGAGCAAAAAAAGTGGGGTTGCAATTCTAGTTTCTGATAAAATAGACTTTAAACCAACAAAGATAAAAAGAGACAAAGAAGGGCATTACATAATGGTGAAAGGACGAATACAATAAGAAGAGCTAAGGATCCTAAATATATGCGCACCCAATACAGGAGCACCCAGATACATAAAGTAAGTTCTTAGTGACCCTCAAAGAGACTTAGATTCCTACACAATAATTGTGGGGGACTTTAACGCTCCACTGTCAATATGAGACAGATCAATGAGACAGAAAATCAGCAAGGCTATCCAGGACCTGAATGCAGAACTGGAACAAGCAGACCTAATAGACATCTAAAGAACTCTCTACCCCAAAGCCCAGAATACACATTCTTCTCAGCACCACATCACACTTACTCTACAAGTGACCACATAATCGGAAGTAAATCACTCCTCAGCAAATGCAAAAGAACGGAAATCATAACAAACAGTCTCTCAGGCCACAGTGCAATCAAATTAGATCTCAGGATTAAGAAAGTAACTGAAAACACCACAACATCATGGAAACTGAACAACTGGCTCCTGAATGTCAACTGAATAAACAATGAAATGAAGGCAGAAATAAAGATGTTCTTCGAAACCAACGAGAACGAAGACACAACATACCAGAACCTCTGGGACACATTCAAAGCAGTGCCTAGAGGGAAATTTTATAAATGCCCACATGAGAAGTGAGGAAAGATCTAAAATTGACACCCTATCATCAAAGTTGAAAGAACTAGAGGAGCAAGATCAAAAAAACTCAAAAGCTAGCAGAAGAGAAGAAATAACTAAGATCAGAGCAGAACTGAAGGAGATACAGACACCAAAAACCCTTCAAAAAATCAGTAAATCCAGGAGATGGTTTTTTGAAAAGATCAACAAAATAGACCGACTGCTAGCCAGATTAATAAAAAAGAAAAGAGAGAAGAATCAAATCGATGCAATAAAAAACAATAAAGGGGTTATCACTACCGATGCCACAGAAATACAAACTACAATCAGAGATTACTACAAACAACTCTATGCACATAAACCAGTAAACCTGGAAGAGATGGATAAATTCCTGGACACTTGCACCCTCCCAAGACTAAACCAGGAAGAAGTTGAAACGCTGAATAGACCAATAAAAAGGGCTGAAGTTGAGACAGCAATTAATAGCCTACCACCCAAAAAAAGTCTAGGTCCAGACAGGTTCACAGCCAAATTTTACCAGATGTATAAAGAGGAGCTAGTACCATTCCTTCTGAAACTATTCCAAACAATACAAAAAGAAGAAATCCTCCCCAACTCATTTTGTGAGACCAAAGTCATCCTGATACCAAAACCTGGCAGAGACTCCACAAACAAAACAAAACAAAACAAACAAACAAACAAAACTTCAGATCAATCTCCATGATGAATATAGATACAAAAATCTTCAATAAAATACTGGCAAACTGATTGCAACAGCACATCAAAAAGCTTATCCACCATGATCAAATAGGCTTCATCCCAGGGATGCAAGGCTGGTTCAACATATGCAAGTCCATAAATGTAATGCACCACATAAACAGAACCAAAGACAAAAACCACATGATTATCTCAATGAAGAGAATGTCTTCGACAAAATTCAACAGCCCTTTATGCTAAAAACTCTCAATAAACTAGGTATCGATGGAACATATCACAAAATAATAAAAGCTATTTACGACAAACCCACGGCCAATATCATACTGAATGGGCAAAAACTGGAAGCATTCCCTTTGAAAACTGGCATAAGACAAAAATGCCCTCTCTCAATGTTCTTATTCAATACAGTATTGGAAGTTTTAGCCAGAGCAATTAGACAAGAAAAAGAAATAAAGGGTATTCAATTAGGAAAGGAGGAAGTCAAATTGTCTCTATTTGCAGATGACATGATTGCATATTTAGAAGACCCCATGATCGCAGCCCAAATTCTCCTGAAGCTGATAAGCAACTTCAGCAGTCTCAGGATACAAAATCAATGTGCAGAAATCACAAGCATTCCTATACACCATTAACAGACAAACATAGAGCCAAATCAAGAGTGACCTCCCATTCACAATTGCTTCAGGGAGAATAAAATACCTAGGAATACAACCAACAAAGGAAGTGAAGGAACTCTTTAAGGAGAACTACAAACCACTGCTCAAGGAAGTAAGAGAAGACACAAACAGATGGAGAAACATTCCATGCTCATGGTTAAGAAGAATCAACATCATGAAAATGGCCATACTGCCTAAAATAATTTATAGATTTAACACTATCCCCATCAAACTACCCATGACCTTCTTCACAGAACTGGAAAAAAACACTTTAAACTTCATATGGAACCAAAAATAGAGCCTGCATAGCCAAGACAATCTTAAGCAAAAAGAATAAAGCTGGAAGCATCACGCTGACAGACTTCAAGCTATACTACAAGGCAACAGTAATCAAAACAGCATGGTATTGGTACCAAAACAGAGACATAGACCAATGCAACAGAACAGAGGCCTCCGGAGCAACACCACACGTCTACAACCATCTACTGTTTGACAAATCTGACAAAAGCAAGCAATGGGGAACGGATCCCGTGTTTAATAAATGGTGTTGGGAAAACTGGCTACCCATCTGCAGAAAGCAGAAACTGGACCCCTTCCTGACGCCTTACACTAAAATTAACTCCAGATGGATTAAGGACTTAAACATAAGACCTAAAGCCACAAAAACCCTAGAAGAAAACCTAGGCGAAACCATTGGGGACATAGGCATAGGCAAGCACTTCATGACTAAAACACCGAAAGCAATGGTAACAAAAGCCAAAATAGACAAAGGGGATGTAATTAAAATTCAGAGCTTCTGTACAGCAAAAGAAAGAATCATTAGAGTGAATCAGCAACCAACAGAATGGAGAAAATTTTTTGCAATCTACCCATCTGAAAAAGGGCTAATATCCAGAATCTACAAATAATTAAAACAGATTTACAAGAAAACAAACAAACAAACCCATCCAAAAGCGGGCAAAGGATATGAACAGACACTTTTCAAAAGACGACATATATGAGGCCAACAAACATATGAAAAAATGCTCATCATCACTGGTCATAAGAGAAATGCAAATCAAAACTACATTGAGATACCATCTCACGCCAGTTAGAATGGCAATCATTAAAAAATCTGGAGACAGCAGATGCTGGAGAGGATGTGGAGAAATAGGAACACTTTTACACTGTTGGTGGGAGTGTAAATTAGTTCAACCATTGTGGAAGACAGTGTGGTGACTCCTCAAGGATCTAGAAATAGAAATTCCATTTGACCCAGCAATACC
>CAUYQU010082209.1:0-90083 GCA_963574635.1 Cheracebus regulus | reverse complement strand
TTAAATAACAGTATTAAATTCACATATATCAATATTAAGCCTAAACTTAAAGGGATTAAATGCCCCAATCAAAACGTACACTTAGACAAACTGAATAAAAAGTTAAAACCCATTGGTATGCTGTATTCAGACCTTTCTTAGAGGCAAGGATATACAAAGACTTAAAGGGATGGAGATCTACCAACCTAATGGAAAGGGAAAAAAAAAAAAGCAGATTTGAACTCAGACCTGGAACAAGCAAATTTAATAAATATTTACAGAACCTACCACACCATATCCACAAAACATATATTTTTTTCAATATTATATCATACCTATTCTAAAAGTGATCACATAATAGGAAATAAATCACTTTTTAGGAATTGCATAAGCATTTCACAGATTTAAATGAAATCCTGAGCAATGGAGCAAGATTCTCGTTCTCTCTCCCTCCTCTTTCTTTCTTTTTTCGCTTTATTCTACTTCTTTCTTTCTCAAAAAAATAAAGAAAAAGAATTCTTAAAAAAAAATAAAAATAAATAAAAAAAGAAAAATAAAATAAAAAAAGAAAAAAAATTAAAAAAAAGAACAGACAAAACAAGCTATTTTTCAGGCTAGTAAACTTTCATCTCAGACTAAACTTCTTCAGTTTGGGTGAGGGCAACTAAGGTGGGGGAAGGGAAAGAGTGAGGGAAAGGGAAGGCTGACAAGCAGGCAGGCAGGCGTCAGCTATCCAAGCAGGGGCCTAGTATATCCTGTTTCTTCTGTAGTTTGCTGACCTAGGCTGATTCAAGACATTTTGTCTTGGAAATGGACCACTGTATACATTATTTCCTTTATCACCCACAAAAGGAAGCCAGTGGGCATTACCTCATGACCCAACATATGTACTTTTAGGAATATGCTCCCCACCCCAAGCTTTACCAGGCCGTGGCAACTGAAGATCTGTATTCCATCTCAATGGTTTACCTGTTATAAACATTTCATGTAAGTGCAGTCGCACAACATGTCACCTTTTTTGTCTGACTTTTTCACTTAACCTATTTTTGAGGTTCATGGCTTTTCCTAGCACTTCATTCCTTTTACAGTGATATAATATTCCATTGTATGTAAACACAGAATTTCTCCATTAATGACTATTTGTGCTGTATCCATTATTTATTATGAAAAGTGCTGCTATAATACTACATGTACTTACATTTGCTTGAAAACCTCTTTTCAATTTTTTTTCAGTACATTCATAAAATTAGGTATGTTAAGTGATAAGGTAATTCCATGTTTAACTTGTTAAGGAACTACCAAACTATTTCAGAAGCTGTATCATTTTCTTTCAGTGTAGCTGTATCATTTCATTTTAGTGCAAATGTTCAAATTTTCCCACATCCTCATCAACACTTGTTACTTTCTCTTTTATTACTTGTTTTATTAGAGACATACTGCTCTTGTGAAGTAGTACATCATTATGGTTTTGATTTTCATTTCCATAATTACTAAAGATATTAAGCATCTTTCTATATATCTTCTTTGGTGAAAGATCTACTCAAAGCCTTTGCCTATTTTTTTTTTTCAGTTGGATTCCTCATCTTTTTGCTCTTGGGTTGTAAGAATTTGTTATATATTCTGAATGCTTTATCAGATATGTGATTTGTAATTTTTAGGTGGTCTTTTCACTTTATGATGTCATTTCATGCATAAGGTTTTAGATTTTGATGATACCTAATGTATCTATTTTTTTCTTCTAATTTTTGTACTTTCCATGTCATAGCTAAGGATTCACTGCCAAATCCAAGGTCATAAAGATTTAATCCTGTTTTCTTCTAAAAATTTAATGGTTTCCTGTCTTATATTTAGGTCCTTGGTCCATTTACATTAACTTTTTGTATGTGGTGTGATGTAGGAATCTAACTTCATTTGTGTGTATGTATATTCAGTTGTCTCATGACAAATTTTGGAAGATACTATTTTTTTCCAGTTGAATGGTCTTCACACCTTTGTCAAAAATCAAACTGACCAATGGTTTTCTTTAGTACTTTGAACATATTTAAGACACTTGATCTAAAATATTTGTCTACAATTCCAAAGTCTATGCTTTCTTAGGGACAATTTCTGTTGATTTCATCTATGAATGGGCCTTAACTTTTGTTGAAAATGGGACATTATGGAAACTATAATGCAGTACCTCTATAAATCTGATTCTTCTTCTTCCATAAGGTTTGTTCTTGTTTCTTTCTGTAGGCTGTAGCTGTATGATTATTTAGTGAACTTTTTTTCTATTTTTAATGTCTTTATTATTTGGTTTGTCATCTCTGAAGTGTCTGTCCTTTTGAAAGTGATTCTCTTAAACAGTAGGAGTCAGAAAATAAACAAACAAAAAGAGAGAGAGAGAGAAAAAAAAACACACACACACAAAATGATGAAAGAAAGGAACAGAAAAATAAAAACAACAAAACGTTTCTGGTCTTTACAGATTGACTCTGTGCTAGGGCATTCCTCCAATGCCTAGCAGGACTATTTATAACTCTGCTTTAATTTCTACCTTCTCTGCTCACTCTGAGCCTAGAAATCATCCAGATGTGAAAAGCTTAGGGTTTTCTTAGATCTTTCCTGAGTAGCACCCTTCTCTGGTTATGAATGTTGTCTTCCAGATTCCCGGTACACGTGAGTGATTTTGAATACCTTTGCTTCCCAAGGAATCTCTCTCTGCATCTTTTCTCCTAGTTTTTGGCATTCTGCTGTATCAGTTACCACAGTCAGTTGTCCCAGGCATCTCTGGATTGTTTCTTTTCACCTTACATAGAGTTAAATGCCAAACAACAATGTTTCAGTTAATGATATACCACATATACAATGATGGTCTCCTAAGAATATGCCAGAGCTGAAAAATTCAATGACATTCTAGCTGTCATAACGTCATAGCACAATGCATTGCTCATTTATTTGTGGTGATACCATTGTAAACAAACCTATTGCTCTGCCAGTCACATAAAATTATAGCACCTACAATTATTTACAGCACATAATACTTGGTAATATTAAAAACAACTATGTTAACTAGTTCATGAATTTAATGTATTTTTTAATCATTAAACTTTAGTGTACTATAATGTACTCTTACTTTAGTGTACTCTTACTTTAAAAAGAGTATGCTATAAAACATCATCAGGCAGAAGCTACAGGAAATATCCAGAAAAATATTTTATTGTTATAGGAGATGATAGCTCCATGCCTGTCATCCTTGAAGACCTTCCAGTGGGAGAAAACGTGGAGGTGGATGGAAGACAATAATATTGATGATCCTGATTCTGTTTCATGCCTAGGCTAATGTTTGTGCTGTGGCTTCATTTTTAATAAAAAGTTTAAAAAGTATTAAAAAACTAAAAATAGTAAAACTTGTAGACTAACAATGTAAAGAAATAGGATCACAATGTAATTCCGCTTTCAGCCAAAAGTCTTTACAGAGTCAAAAAGTTAAAAATTGGAAAATTTATAAGGTAAAAAAGCTACAGTAAGCTAAGGTTATATTATTGAAGAAAAGGCTTGTTTAATAAATGTAGTGTAATCTAAGTATAAAGTGCCTGTAAAGTCTATACTCTGGGACAGTGACATCTTGGGGCTTCACATCACTCACCACTCACTCACTGATTCACCCAGAGCACTTCTTATCCCACAAGCTCCACTCATGGTAAGTCTTTTATATAGGTATACAATTAAAAAGAATTATATTATGTTTCCATTATTTCTTTCAGTGGCTGGGTATGTTTAGCTACACAGATACCTTTATGTTACCATTGCCTATAGTATTCAGTACAGTAATCTGCTATACAGGTCTATAGGCCTAGGAGCAATAGCTGTACAATAGAGCCTAGGTGTATGGCAGACTGTCCCAACTGGGTCCAGGTAAGTACCTGCTGTGGTGTTTACACAATGGTGAAATCTCCTAACACCACATTTCTCAGAACATGTCACCATCAATATGTGATCACAATTGTATTTTCAAGTAAATACTTTGCCTTTCTAGCCTGAATGAGTTCCAAATTGTGTGAAATAGAGACTTCCCTGTGTCAGTCTTTCAGGTAGTCCTCAGACAGGTTAAATCAGGAAAAAAAAAAAAAAAAAAAAGCCAGGTGCAGTGACTCACTCTTGTAATTTCAGCACTTTGGGAGGTGGAGGTGAATCACTTGAGGGCAGGAGTTCAAGATCAGCCTGGGCAACATAGTGAGACTCCTTCCCTACAGATAATTTAAAAATTAGCCAGGTGTGGTGGTGCAAGCCTCCACTCCCAGCTACTCAGGAGGTTGCCATGGGAGGATGGCTTGAGCCTAGGAGTTTGAAGGCTGCAGTGAGCTGTATTTGTGCCACTGCACTCCAGCCTAGGTGACAGAGTGAGACACTGTCTCTAAAAAAAAATAATAAGAAGAAAGGAATCCCGATTATCTGCAAATAAGATCTGCTTTGCACCCTCCAGGACCAGTGACCAGTGTCCCACACTCTTAGTGGGGGCTGTCCTTTTTAAGACCACTGAGAGCCAGGGATGGGTAAGGCAAGAAGAAATAAAAGTGCCACAAAGCTCCTCCCACTCTAAAATTGCCCTTTCCTTCATTCAGCATTCTCTTAGGTGATATAAATCTCTGTTTTTTTAGGGTTGATAGAAGTTTTTGTGATAGCTTATTAATGATTTTTTTTTTGACGCTTCTATGGAGGAATAGACACTTGAGAGCATCTACTCTACCATGTTCTCTGATATCCAGATAAATGTTTTTAAACCTCCCTTACCTCCCAGATTAAGTCTCTGCTCTCCTCTTCCTTCATATAGAATGTTCTAGCCCATGGCATAGATGTCTAGGGGGACATCTAACGAATGTCCCACTTCGTTATCTGGAAGAAATTCAGAAACTCTTCTCCAGTAAGCATTTCTCCTCTGGGTGCACTGAACTCTCAGTGTTGCCTCTCAGCACCACCGTATCAATTTGTATTGTGCTTATTTTCTCACCCCAAACCCTAGTAACTTAAAAGTGAGAATTTTCATTGAAGATGGTTTGTGTCATTAGTCCATATATTTATTAATTACACAGTAATTAGAAACCTACTTTTTAGCAGAAATTGAGCTAAATGTTTTGAGTTTGGCATCCACAAGGAAGACTTCGCTCTATTTTCAAATGTATTATGGATTTCACCAGCTCCAACTTGCTCTCTAACATATTGTAAGTATTCAATAAAATCGATGAATAGATGAATAGATATCCTGTATTTACTGAACTATGATGATAATTTACTGAGTCACTAGAGTCAATTTATAATAACTAATATATTATCTTGGGTGCTTTTCATATGTAATCCCATTTGGTTATCAAAAATACTAAAAAGGAAGGCCTTAGTATACCCATATTTTAGATGATAAAATTGAGACACAGATGAAATTTTCAATTACATTTACCAGGTAGCATAGGCATAAACCTAAGTTTGCCTCTAATCTCAAACTCGTTATTTGACATAAAACAGCATTATGATTTTTAAAGAGTACTTCCTGTAAACCCTATCATGTTTATTATAATCAACTCTTTCTTGGGAAAAAAATGAAAGAAAAAATTTACATTAAATCTTTGAAGAAGCATGTAACTTTTCTGCTCATAATTTGAACATAGACAGGAAACAAGAGGCAAATTTACATACTAGAGTCAAATCACATTATCTAATCTTTTTCCTGTAAATCTTTACAAATTGCAGAACTGCATGATAAACCAAATTGAAAATGAGAAAATGATTTTCCATATTGATTATTCTAATTGCCAAGTAAGCTTAATGAAGCCACCTTAAACCCATATTTTCTGTATGTCAAATGACATATCTACAAGAGTCTTCTTGGTAATAAATTTCATTAAAATAACCCTCCATACCAAATGTTATACTTAAGCTTCACTGATACTCTTGGTTCTTCCTTCTTCCATTATTGGATTTTCTTCTTATTTCTTAATTCTTTTATTTCCCATAATTCTCCTTTTTAATTCCTCAATCTGATAAGTAATCTGCACCCACATTCTAATTTAGCCCTCAATTCAATGCTACACAATGACTCCCAAAGAATGTCAACATCCTAATCCTCAGGAAAGAGTCCTGGCAGAAGGAACTTTGCATATGTGATTAAGTTAAAGATCTTCATATGGAGCTCTTATCCTAGAAAACCCTGGCTGGTCCAGTATAGTCATCAGAAAAGTCTTTATAAAAGAGAGGCAAAAGGATCATAGTCAGAAAAGGTGATATGATGGTGAAGAATAGGTTTGAATAATATAATTTGTAGATGAAGGAAGGGTCTACAAGCTAAGGAATATGAGTTACCTTATAAACAATAAAAAGTCAGAAAAAAAAAACCAAAAATAAAAAGCAGATTCTCTCCTGAAGCCTAAAGAAAGAAGAAAGCCTTGCCTGCACCTTGATTTTAACTAAGGATTACCTTGAATTTTTGACCTTAAAAATCATAACATCATATATTTGTGTTGTTTTAAATCATTGACTTTTGTAGTGATTTGTTACAGCTTCAAGACAAAAATAACACATTCCACCCCATCTCCTTTTTCTTTATCGCCAATATCATATTATCTTTCAAGGAAATTCTTATGGAAACCAATCTGTCACAGCAATCTGGATCAAAGTTTAGATAATGACTTATTTAAGACTCAAAAGAAAGATTCATTTTAAAAACATCATAACATGAAAAAATGTCTTAATACACACAAAATAAATACATTTGACTGATATAAATCTAAACAATGACATAAATGGCTGGCAGTCAGTTCATTTTTCTTTTTCTAGATGGGTGCCTTTCCAAATATTCATGAAGTCACCTGTATATTTTGTTAGATTATTATTAAAATTGATAAAAATCCACACATTCTAGTAACATCAAAAATAAGACACAGCACATAGCTTAGTATTGCAACCAAAAAACGCAAGCTGTGAAAACAAACAGCATGAACACTTAAGTACTGCACCTTACTCCCAAAGACAAGGATGTTGTCAAAAGGGGATGAAAAGTTTACAAAACTCTGTGACGGAGAGAGACTCAGCAGTGGGTCATGCAGACTTTGAAAACAGACAACAGTCACATGACTCTGGCGAGATTTTGGGTTTATATGATTTTTTGGAAGTTAAATGGGTTTTGTTTTAATAAACTATATTTTTATAGTAGTGTTCAATTTACAGAAGATTGAACAGGCAGTACCATACCGCCATACCCCCTTTCACCTGCTGTCTTCTCAGTTTCCTCCTTATTAATATCTTGAATATGTGTTATACATTAGTCACAACTGATGAAGCAATAGTGAGACAGTATTATTATTATTTAAAGTCTATAGTTCAGATTAAGATTTACTTTTTGTGGTGTACAGTTCTATGTGTTTTGACACGTGTAAGGTCAAGTATTGACAATTATTGTATCATGTATACAAAGTAGTTCCACTGTCTTATAAACCTAAAGTGTTCTTCTTCTTTCTTCTTTTTTCTTCTTCTTTTTCTTCACGAGGTCTTACTCTGCTGAAGTGGTACAATCATGGCTCTCTGCAGCCTCTTACTCCTGGGCTCGGTCATTCCTCTCACTTCAGCCCCCCAAGTAGCTGGGACTTCAGGTGCATTTCCCCACACCCAGCTCCGTTTTGTATTTTATATTTTGTAGAGACATGGTTTTTCCATGCTGCATAGGCTGCAACACCAGGGCTCAAGTGATCCACCCACCTTAGATTGTTTCTGAAATCTTATCTTTGCTCATGCAGTTTTCCCAACAGAAGCGACTTCCCACTTTTCTCCATCCTGCAAATCATTTGAAAGCTCCTGCTCAAGTTGCATCTGTGTTGAACAGTCTGTGCCATGCCAGGCCTCTTTGTTTTATGGATTCATAAGGTAAGCATTGTCTTGATGCCATTTCTCTGGTAGTTAATCATGGTTCATCCTGGACCTCTTCTTCTTACATCATATGATATTGTTACTTATTTTTTTGTTATTTGTACATGCTGTGTGTGGAATCATCATGAAGGTAAGGATTCTTACCTAATTTTTTCACTGAGCCCAGGAGAGAGTAGTCAGTCATGTAATAGGATATTATTGATTATTAATAACAACTAAAAACCAATTTTCATGCCCATCAATGATAGACTAGATAAAGAAAATGTGGCACATATATACCATGGAATACTATGCAGCCATAAAAAAGGATAAGTTCATGTCCTTTGCAGGGACATGGATGAAGCTAGAAACCATCATTCTCAGCAAACTAACACAGGAACAGAAAACAAAACACCTCATGTTCTCACTCATAAGTGAGAGTTGAACAATGAGAACACCTGGACACAGGGAGGGGAGGGAACATCACACACTGAGGTCTGTCGGTGGGTGGGGGGGCAAAGGAAGGGAGATCATTAGGAAAAATACCTAATGCATGAGAGGCTTAAAACCTAGATGATGAGTTGATAGGTGTAGCAGTAGCAATTAACCATGTCACGTGTATACCTATGTAAGAATCCTGCACGTTCAGCGTATGTATCTCAGAACTTGAAGACAAAGAAAAAAAAAAAGTCCTCCTGAGTTCAGCTTTCTTAATGCAGAATGAGAGGACATTTTTAGCATTCTCATTATCATTGAAAAAATCGCTCTTTTGTGGATTATTTCATTATCATAATTAATAATGCAACAAATGCAAGCTAGAGAGAAGGAAGTTTTAGAAAAGAAGCACAAATGTGAAAATAGCACTAAGAAAAGTAGAGCAGTTTGATGGTGGGCTATATTGACTGTACTCTACAACCTAAAGTGAGAGGGACCTACGTGAGCGTCTGCAGCCAGCGTGGTTGGGAGAAGTGAGAAGAAGGCTTTGAAGAGACCTGTAACACCCTACGACGGGAAATAGAATATAAGCCACAAATCTGTAGATCTTACTTTTTCTATTGCCTCATTCTTTCCCCATTTATTTCTTAGTACATCCCTACAATCCACAGTGTATTTTTTTATGTGCTGATTTAACTGTTCTCTTCCTAAAGGCTGTGTGAGCATTTTCAGGGCTGTGGTTGTGAGCAGAGGTATTTTCAAAGACATCTCTTCTCATTTCAGTATTCACATTTACAGTCAGATCTCCCTTCATGAAAAGGTCCATTTACAGATGGTTTTCTGGTCTGTATCTAGACCCAGACAGAACAATACTTTCCAGTGGTCTTTCCCTACAAGTGAGAACGGAGGAATTCATGGTCCTAGTGTCGTCACTTCAATATCATTTGATCTCCATTGTTACAATACTCAATCTGGAGATGGTATAGATTGGGTAGGGGATTAGAGGCAAGGAGGGGCAGGAAGTGATAATGAAACAACTTGGCATTCATATGGTAATCATCGTGGGCACTGCCTGTGCTTCTACATGCTATTCCGTGCCCAAAACAACACTGCCAGATTCATCATCTCCTTTTACAGCAGGATTTCACCAAGATATCATTTTCCCAAGTCACTGTTGAACTAGGTTTCACACGCCAGGCTATTCTAATCCAAAGCTTATATCAATTCACCTTTGTTCTGTTAAACACTGCAGTAAGAGAATAGGAAAAAGGTGCTATTTAATATGACCAAGGTCTAGCAGCTATAAAGTCATTAAAACTGTGTAGAAAACCAATGGCTTGTGACGCCAAAATCCATGCTGCTCTTATAAGGGGTTAATTATTTAGCCTTTTTTTTCTACTCAGGAAGGTGTTGTAAAAGTTAGTGAAAATTGCTTCAAAAAAATACTGTCTTATTTCCCTACTGAGTTCCACTTCTATGAAGGGAGAAAATTAAAAATAAAAAACAGAAACAAAAACATAATAATTGGGCTCCCAGTGCCAAAGATTATTAGTGGGTTTATTCATGAGCATGTTTAAGAGCTCAAGCATGCTGCTTCTATTGTTTGCTTGCTTGCTTGCTTGCTTTATTGATTGATTTACTGATTGAGATGGAGTCTCACTCTGGCCTAGGCTGGATTGTAGTGGTGTGATCGCGGCTCACTGCAACCACCACCTCATGGGTTCAAGCAATTCTCCTGCCTCAGCCTCCCCAGTACCTGGGACTATAGGGGCACACCACTATGCCCAGCTAAGTTTTGTATTTTTACTACAGATGGGGTTTCACCATGTTGGCCAGACTGCTCTTGAACTCCTGACCTCAGGTGATCTGCCTACCTTGCCCTCCCAAAGTGCTGGGATTACAGATGTGAGCCACAGCACCTGGCTGTGTTGTTTGCTTTAATAACCCAAGAAACTCATGGATACCTTGCATTTTATCTGTTCCCATTTTAATTCAAAACATAATAAATCTGATTCTTGCATATTCTGTTTTTATTGTCATGATCACTGGTAGTGCGGACCAATATTAACAGTTTTCTTCTATTTCTGCTTTGACCTTAATGTAAAATGGGGTTGTTTCTATATCACTCTCCTAGCAAACTACCGCCATCTGCTTATTCAGTAAAAAGACCATTTTCAGTGTTAGATTTACTAGAAAGCTCAGAACTTAACAGATGTTTTACATATATTTGGCAACTGTACATGGAACAGGTCTGGTTACTGGAGTCGTTTATGTAATAATGCAAGCTGGAATTAATATGTCAGTTACTCATACAGCATGTCCCAAATAATCACTGTGGGGAGCTCTTTTTATTTATTTCTTCCTCAGATGTCAGTGGGACCAATTACTGATTTTGTTATTCAGTAAATATGTGTTGAATTTCTGACTATGTGGCTGTCACTGTGTTAATTGCCATGGACTTTGTGCAGAAGAGCATATCAAATTCTAGCTGAGAATACAAAATGTGTAAACAGATAATTGAATACAAGGTGAAAGTACCATCATGGAGCTGGAAAGAATTCATGATAAGGTATTAAGCAAGCTTAGTATTTGTCACTCTTGCCAGGGTTAAGCTATTAAAGAGAAAAACACAGAATATTCATAGAATGAACTGAATTAGAAAGAAAAGGAGGAGAATGGAAATGGATTCTGGGCCGTTCATTGTAAACCTCTTGGGTTCTACCAAGGGACCCCAGATTAAGACTAATTAAATGTGATGCTTTAGTCGGTCTCTGTAGTTTTTCATTATCAAGTTAAGATAAATGGATTTATTGATCTTTGCTGCTGTTGTATATCCTGGGATGAGGCAGATCTTTTTGTTTGTTTTGTTTTATTTTTGGGACGGAGTCTTGCTGTATCTCCCAGGCTGGAGTGCAATGGCATGATCTTGGCTCACTACAACCTCCACCTACCAGGTTCTAGTGATTCTCCTGCCTCATCCTCCAGAGTAGCTGGCATTACAGGTCCTGGCCACCACGATCAGCTAATTTTTGTATTTTTAGTAGAGACAGTGTTTCACCATGTTGGCCAGGCTGGTCTCAAACTCCTGACCTCTGGTTATCTGCCTGCCTCGGCCTCCCAATGTGCTGGGATTTCAGGCATGAGCCACTGTGGCTTGACACCTTTATGTTCTTTTATCCCAGAAAAAGTAGAACAACCTTTCTGATGTCACATAATTGTTAAGTGAAAAACTTGGGTTTCAAATTCTGGCTTGTTTTTAAAGCTCTCCACCCTGCCATGTTTCAAGGTGCAGAAAATACCACAGTAAGATGGTCCAAATCTTACCGGTGGCTCTCCTTTTGACTAATACTTTTTTGGATCTGTTAACCGAAATCTTTTAAGTAGCAAAATAAAGCATCATTTAAGTCTAAATATGACAATCATCCTAAAACTAGGAAAAAAATAAGATGAAAATACACAAAAAATTGCAACATCCAACCTTTATTGAATACATGTAATTTGCCAGGCGAAAGAAAGCTGTAAAATAGATATTCTTACATTGTATACAAGGAAACTGACACAGAGAGGTTAGAAAAAGGGAAGTTGTGATTTGAAACTAATAGTCCTGATGCTCAAACTCACATTCTTCACTACAATGCAATGATCTACAAACATTTTCATAGGTGCAAATCATGTATGAATTTTTATAATCCATAAGGTAGCTTTGTTTTAAAAATGCTCACTTAAAACAATAAGAATGTTTATCTGCCTATAAAATGCCCCATTGCTTCCTCAAAATGTTTATTTCTGCCAGTAGGGTCATTTTACACCTAGTTTTCTGCCTTTTCTAATTATCTTTGCAAATCTGCATGCTACTTGGTTAACAAACCAATCTCCTAAAATACCTAAAATCTCTGAGAATAAAAAAAATTAGGATGACTTAGCTAGCAGCTTCTTGAGTCAAACTGACTGACACTCTACAGTCACATATCTATGAAAAGCAACAAGAATCGTCTCTAGTAAATATTTCCACAGTAAAACAAAACAAAAAACATACTCTCATGTTGCTCACATCAAAGCAGTTCTAATTTTGACATAATACAGACTCCAAGAAAGTCCCTTTCCACTGGAGGAAGCTCAAGAGGAATAAGTAAAAGAAAGTTCAGCGACAAGAGAGATGGTGTGCCTTGGATTGGAGAAACAGCTGCACTGCACCAGGATTCAGAGCTGTTTGAGTTTATGGTTTGGAGTATTCTTTTGTCTTCCTGATGTATTTTTAATGCCTTGTAAATAAAGGCCCACAGTGTAACAGCCTACGTGAATTTTCACCAGCTGGCCTTGCCCCAGGGAGCTGTACTTGTAGTAAAAGGAATAAAATCAGCATACTTCTTATGTCCCTCGATATAAGTCAGACCTCACTCTCTAGGCAGGAAAAGAATTTTGAATTACAATTATGAATAGATATGTTTATTTTCTTCTACTCAAATCTCAACTAAATGAATCATTATGCTTCAATCTGAGTTACATGGAAGAATTCTGCAAATAATATTCCTGATCTTATTTTGGACTTCAGTATGTTCCCATTACATATATTATTACTGTGTCTCAAACTTGCCCATTTGTCAAAATAACTCACTTTTGGTTGGCTGCTTTTAGCTCCCTGTTGATTTCTCTTTTATTCTCTGATTCTATATGTTAAATTATAATTTCCATCATCCCTCAGGGTTTCTTATGCTTCAGTTGAATCATAATAAAAGTAAGCTCAATAGTTTTAACACACGGAAGAGGTCTTGGATTATTGTATGACTGTTTTGAAAATATTTCTAGTATCATGTAGCTTCCAGAAGGTTCTTGTTCTATACTGAAGAATGAGACTGTCAAACTTTTCTATTTTTAGAAAAACATTAAATCAATATTAGCAAATTGTGTGTGTGTGTGTGTGTGTGTGTGTGTGTGTGTGTGTGTGTGTGTGTTTAATGGTGAAGATGTACAAAACCTACATTTTGGTGGCAGCAGTAGGGGAAATATGGTTTATATAATTTGAGTAATGCTTTAAAAATCAAACACCTGGCTTAGGAGCCACAGATGTTAATTTTTTCCATTCATCATATTGTACCCCTGTGTGTTGGATCCCTCTTCATTTTGGTACCTTTTACTCTGAGCAGAGAACCTAAAGCCAGTCTATGCTGTAGCTAGAAATCATCTTGCCAAAGTAGAGAAAACACCTGAAGATATTGAAGTGGTATTGGATAAGCTTCCTTCCAAAACCACATTTGATGCAGGTCAGGCAAGCACCTGTGGTGTGAATCTGTGGCATCAGTCTCCAGATCCCAGTGGTTTACCTGAAAGTTTTGGCTATCTGAGAATATGTCCTTAAAAAACTAGTGTGACATATGGTATCCACAGGAATGAATTGATTAAGACATATTTCTCTCAAGTTTGTGGAGGAGGAATTACTTATTCATTCTGGGCATCAAAACCATTGAATATATCAATATGTCTGTTTATTAAGCATTCAGTCTGTGCCAGCCACTGTTTCAAAGGTTTTGTGTGTATGAATTCATATCATACTCATAACTATTACAAAGGGTATATACTATTTTTATTACTTTACAAATGAGGAAATTGAGGCACAGAAAGTACAGGTAACTTGCTCAAAATCAAATACTTAATACCCTGGATATTTGTTTCCTGAGCCTTCACACTTAATAACATACTATCTTTTGAATAGTGTGATCACGTTCACTGAACTCATGAATTGATGCATAGCACCTCCTGAAGGTTTTTATTCCCCTACTATTGTAGGGATCCAGAAAGAATACAATAATAGGAACTGTGGCTCTCACACACTGAAATGAAATTCTAATATGCTTTGTATGTATTTACTTGTAAGTCAAATTCAGGAGTTCAGCGTCCTTTTCTATAAGTGTCTGATCCTGGTACCTGAGATCAATAGTGTATATACTCAAATGTTCACTTCTTCAATGGGCCTGGACAGTTCTCCACCCTGTTTATTGCTCGCGCCTAAGTTCCAAGGAACTAAGGTTCTTCCCCTGTGTCTTGTAAAGCCATCTGCTTGCTTCACTTGGTAACCCACAGTATGGCTGATAAATGATGTGGTGTTCTTGCTCTGGGCCAAAGCTACATGTAAATTTACTTAAGCTTTCAAAGGCTTAGTTTCCTTTTCTGTCCAATGGCAAGAAAAAGAATAATGATTCCTTTATATGGTTTTGAGAACATTAAAGGGGTTATGTAAATCTTTTTGCATCTCTAATTACAGATGTTAACTATTAGAGTAGGTACTGATGTATTGCTTCTGCCACCCTACTCAGGGGCAATGGGGAAGCCATTCAGATTGAAGAGGTCAGTTTCTGATTGAGTCTAAGCTAAAAGTAAAGCCTCCATGGCAGAGCTCCATGGGTTCTCCATGTTGCACCATTGCTCAATTCCAGCAGAAGCTGGGGAATAGCACAGGTGTCTCCTGCACTGTGTGGCCTATAATAGAAATAAATGCCACATTACAAACAGCATTGTGGAAACTCTTCAGTAGTAGCCCTAGAAAGAGAACCAAGATCTTGGGTTCCTTAGTTTATTTTTTTTTTTTTTAGTGTAGAAGTATTGGTACAGTATCAGGGAAGAAGAATGTCTCTCTCTTGAAAGGGACAGCTGCTCCTCCAGGTTTCCCAAAAGGGAGTAGGGAAAACAAAGTATTTATTATTTCAAAGTACCCATTAGGGACATATTATTTTGGAAATGTGATGCAAAGCTCTTCATTTTGCTCACTTGAAGGCCTCACATGTAAAATACTTTCATCACCAGATCCAATTAATGTCTATTACTTCTACCACCACTACCACCACCACCTCCTCCTACTACTACTCTTCTGCTGCTGCTTTCTTCTTCTTTCTTCTTTCTTCTTCCTTCCTTCCTTCTTTCTTTCTTCCTTCCTTTCTTTCTTTCTTTCCTTTCTTTCTTTCTTTCTTTCTTCTTTCTTCTTTCTTTCTTTCTTTCTTTCTTTCCTTTCTTTCTTTCTTTCCCACTCCTTTCTTCTAATTCCTGGGATATGTGTTCAAAGGTTATTTTGAGAGGATTCCTTTCTTTATTAGCAGATTGAGTTTCAGCCTTGGTCTACTTCTGTCTTCCTTATTACCTTAGCTGGGACTGGGCACACGGAAATGTCTAGATTCAGATTTGACATCAGCTGTCTAAATAAACAGCTTCTCTTATGAGTGTGCCCTCTTCCATTTGAGCACTGCTAAGCAGGAAGCACAGCAAGGCCCACCATCTCTTGCCAGCATGAGTTGGGAGGACTGAGCTGTTGCAAGGTGGGGATTCAGATTCCTCAGAATCTCTGACAGTTCCTGAGTTCATTCCAAATTAAAATAGTATTTCAAATGTTATGTTTGCTATGCAAGGAAGTTTCAAAACTGGGATTAAAAACTGGAAAGTAAGATTGTTTCTATGAGTCAAACTTGATAATTCAGAGCTTAATGAGTATAATAATAATGTCTCCTAGCTTATCCTTACTAGTCCAGGGAGAGTTACTTCACTCTGTTAATTAAATTGACATCCCCAGGTCATCAGAGGAGAGGATAATCTGTACTAAAACACGGATTACCAAGACTCAAAGAAACAAAGTTAAACTTTGACCTGGACACTAGTTACTAAAATGGAGGACTGGAGAATCTGAAATTGGGCCGCATGTGTACTTTGAGGAGCGTAAGACCAGTCCCTAGAGAAGATCCCCTTGTTCTGTCCTTAGTAGGAGAGAAATATCCCTCAAAACTATTCACCGCCTTTAGACCAATTTCCCAAGTTCCAAACTGCTTTCTCATTACTAAATGAACTTTATTAGAAGTATTGTGAAGTTTGGCAGGGGATAGATGTTTGGAGAGGATGCACCAGTGAAGTATTTATAGAAAATAAGACACCTGTCTAACATTTCTGAAGAGGTCATCTGATTTAAATAATAAGAGTCATGTAAATGTATTTATGGGGCATTCATTTGTTGCAAATCTGATTTGTTCTAGATGTATCATTGTGTGTCTTCCTCAAATGAAGCACATCTGTGTGAGACTGAGAGCAAGTCTGCTTTCTCTACACCGTGTGCAGGCATTATTTCTAAACTACCAGGAACTTCCTGCTGCTTAGCAAGTATTTCACCACTGCTTGTCACAATGACTGAAATTTTGCCCTTATATGTTACAATTTGGCATCATCAACTCTTGTCAAGATTACTGACAGAGTAAATTCGACATGCTTTGCTCAGTTCAGGCTGAAAGCTAGCTTGTAAAAAGCCTTCAGTGTGTACTTTGTCTCAATTCGGTAAAGTTCAATGGTGATTACCATTTTGGCAAAGCACAGCTGTTTTCTTGCATGAGATGATTTATGGCTCTAAATAAACCAGGAATGACTGTGTAACTGACCATTGCAAGTACCAAAAGGAAGGTCGATATGAGTGAGAATTTTAATCTTGGCTCCAGCCCTTGGTAATGATAGGTTAAGGTCATTATTAAAACACTACGTCATTTGACACTTTTGACACTTAAGTCACCATGCAGCACTCTCTGTGCAGGGACTAAAATTTATTGAAGCCCCTCTCTGTACAAGCCTCCCTGTTTATGCATCTCATTTGAACTTTACCACTTCCTTGTCAAGTAAATTCTACCCAAGCTTTAGAAATGGTAAGATTAGGGGTTCAAACAGATTAAGAATTAATTATAAATTCACAGTTAAGCTTATATGACATCTCAGCCACCATGCCAAATTATCTCGTTCAGAGAAAGAACACATGTTTTCGGAATTTGCGTGCACCATTTTTGGGGGGAGGGGGAGATCATTCTATGAACGTATCTGATGTGAAAATTATATTGGATTCCTACTTTTCTTGGCAAGGGTAAACAAAAGAGTGCTTAATTTTATTGATTATTATATATATAAAGAAATTGATAGTTATATAAGTGCTCATTTTAATGTTTTTTATTTTATCAAATTTTACAAAATAACAGTATATTATCAGTGAGATAACAGTATACTGAAAAAAGTGATCTGGTTAATATTCAACTTTGAGTAGTTCTTCATTTATCTTGCTAAGTCCTTGCCCCCCCTCAGTTAATTATCTTAGTTGAAGTAGAAATGAATAAGATCAAAATTTACTTGGTGTTTTTG
The DNA here is from genome assembly GCA_963574635.1 of Cheracebus regulus. Lineage (NCBI taxonomy): Eukaryota > Metazoa > Chordata > Mammalia > Primates > Pitheciidae > Cheracebus > Cheracebus regulus. The sequence continues at coordinate 72,650 of CAUYQU010082209.1, read as the reverse complement.
CAAAGCAAGGACTACGTTTTCCCACATGCTTGCACCCTCATACTCTATCCTATCCCCTGTGCAACCAAAGACAGGTGTTAGAGGAAGAAGGAAAGGATTAGATGTTTGAGGTGAGAACAGATTGCTGAGGTGTCAGTTTCCTGTCTTGATTTAAATGCACCTACACCCAAACATGCAAAGCAATATTGGGATTCTAATGTATAACATACAAGCCAGCTCCATGTACCACTGTATTGTATTGATCATCATATTGCAACACTTGTATTTTCCCTCTTGGAAAATTGATGGAAGATATTAAATGTGCATCCCCAACCCTTGATACAAATGCTCAACTTATCTCCAAGTCCCCTTAATAAGCTTTTGCATGAAGAACAAGCTATTATTGTTAAAAATGGCTCTGGACTATAGTCATGAAGACATTGCACAGTTAAATATTTAATAAATAGATCTAAATCCAGCCTAATAGAACACAGACTAGGGTGATCCCTGGAATCAATCAACTATCAACTTCGACTAGGATATCAGTTGCTTGCTGCCAACAACAAACAAAAAGTATCTCGGTCTCAATCTCTCGCTCTCTTTCTCTCTCTACTTTAGATTGCAAAATGGCATTGGGCCCACATGTCTTACAGTTCACATTGTTCCTTTGTCTGTGTTACAGTTCTTCATTGGTAACATTTATAATGAAAGATTTAGCATTCGAGGAAACCTACTTGGATACTCTTTCTAGAGACAACTTTGTACTCTCTGCTTGCTATTTAGGGTCTTCCCTAACCCAGAGCTAGTGCCCCTCTCCAGCTCCGTCTTCTAGTAGCAAACATCTGCTGGTGCAAGCTGCTCTCCTCTCCATTTTTCTCCTGCTTTCTGTCACTCCCACTTCTAGGGTTTGTTTATATTTTATTTCTTTCTTGAGCAAAAGTAATCTTCTTTCTGCCTATCCAGATTTTATACATCCTCTACTACTTATCAAAAATATTATGCCCTACAGAACAAGACTTGCACATAATGGACTTTTACTTATCTGGATTCTTGTAGCTCTCCAATTCAGATATGGGCATGTGAAGACCACCCCAATAAGAGCCAGATTAATGTCACTACTCAGCCTAGAAATAGATGGTGATGCTCTCAATCCTTCCAAAGTATGAATAAGCCCTGTAAAGATCTGCAAGAGAGGAAATCTTACTTATGCAACTGAATACAGTTTCCTGGATTCTTCTCTTATTATAATACACACCTTAGTACTGTACTAATATTTTCATATTTTATCTATATAAATTTAATCTCTCACACTGGAAGCTTCTTTTGGAAGGAGGCAGGTCATTTTATTTAAGCAATGCCATCCATGCCTGAATCATAATGAAATTAAACAAGTACTTGCAGAATAAGTAAATCAATGAGATTATACCACTTTCAAAGGTAGAAGGTGTGATATATTTATATTTTATGTGGTATACACAAGACGTTAATAAATATTGAGCAAATTTAGTTTATATGTGTATACATTAATAATTTTTATTTAGATTATTAATCATGCAAAGATAGGTGAAAACACATCAAAGACCATACAGAGATACCCTCTACCTCTTAGGTTTAATCTTATCTTTGATCTGCATATGTCTCTTATGTTGGGTTTTATTATCTCTGTTTAGAAATACAATTGTAACTTTAGAGAGAAACTTCAAAATCTTGCAAGTTAAATTATACAAGAATTTTCACTATAGTACTATTCTCCTACTAGCAGTCAGTTATCTTTGTGTCTCTACCTCTGAGTTGGACAGCTATTATAAACAACCATTTATTTGTTTATTCACAAACATCCGTCATTAAAACTGGGAAACCAGCCTGGTAAGTAAAAATAAAGGTAGTATGAGAATTTTAGCAGTGAGACACAGTGTATTCTCAACACCGAAGCCAATTCCAACCCGCTGTAAGTTCCTATTAGCATCTCTAATTCACAAGGGTTGGACCAGCTGTTGGGCAGTGTTATTAATCCTATCATTTCTGTTCTTGGAGGTGGGAAGTGTGAGACTGTCCAATGTGTCCCACTAAATTAGCCTTTAAAACAAGATGAGTGGTAAAAAATAAAATAAAATAACAACACATCAGTCAGAGGCTGTGATTGGCACTTCAAAAAACATTTTACATTTTGTTCTTGGAATACAGAAATATATGTGGCAAAACATGCCACAACTCATGCAATGCCATCAGAGGCACTCTCACAAAACCTGAATTCAAATTCCAATGCCTGCTCTTTTGCTACCCCCTGAGTTCTAGTTAGCAGTGTGTTATTTACTGCCAGGTTACTTTCCAGGTGTGTTACTTCTCTGTCTTATAGCCTATATTCTTCCTGATCACTCACTCTCTTCTCCCACAGATATATGTCATATTTTCTTTCTGACCACCCTACACACTTCAACTTGATATCAACAGTGCCTCCCCCTCAGGCTGCCAGTGAAGTTAATACAATCACCCTTATCAGCAATGCTTTGTACAAGCAACTCACAAACCCTGCTATGATGGATTTACTGCAGTAGAGCCTGTTGTAGACAAACAAGAAGACCAAGTGGAGTTCAGAGATTGATAGATCATTTTTCTTCATCTTAAATAAACAACAAGAAATTCTTCTATTAATCTGTGTCATTATGATACTTTTGTTTGAACAACCTTTTTGACCCCCACAGACAGAAAGCACTGAAGTTCAACTGCAATGCTGCATAAGGCAGAAATCCATATCACTTTGGTACTGTGTAAATTAGCATATTTACAGTATGTTATTATCTCAAGAACCTTAATTTTCACAGCCTCTAAAATTCAAATACACTTTATTTGTCATATATAACTCTAACTTTGTTTTTCTTTATTGCCATTTTTTACCACATTCATATTTTGTTTTACTTCTCAGTTTCCCTTGGTCTCAATTAAGCATCCCTGTGTCCTAATACTTTGCTAAAAAACCTTTAGGATGCATGATTGATTCAATTTGATGTTTGCCTTTGTACTGCACCAGACTTTATCTTCCTACAGGAAAATAACTCCCAAGAATCGTGCGCTTCATGGACGGTCAGCATTTGTTGAACAACTAAATAGAAACTCACTTCACGAATCTTTCATACCGTTGTAAATGGCAACCTATGTTAATTCTACATCTCCATATTTTTTTATCTTACTCTAAGCTGATGCCAGAAGTATACTCTCTTAAAACCACTTCCATTTGTCTCTATTTCCTTAATTTCTTTAAATTCAGACTCTGTTTCTTACCTCTAGAAGGGGAGGAATGGAGGAATGATTGTACTGATGTAATTTTGAAGATTGAACTCAGGAATCACATTTTGATTAGCAGGTGGCACACTGATGTTTGAGAAGGAAATGAAAAGTGGATTCATATGCAAATCCAGTATTGTGCATCTTCGGTGCGCTTAATGAGTGGTGGTATTGATTTAATTTGGTTAATAAATTTTAGGTAAATATAACTCTTGATTAAAATAGTACATCTCAAGGGAAAAAGTCATATCTGAACAAATTACCAAAGGTTGAAGGCTTCCTCTGACTGGAGTGTCACTCTTCCCACCCTGGTGTTAATTACATTTGTAGCATATCATTCATGGAAATAATTTGGATTTTCAGTAAGCATGTGATCCAGTCCAAATAGTTCTCTTTTTTCCTCATGGACTACTCCAAAAACATTTATCAAAAAATCGCTACATAAAATTCATAGATTATTGCAAATGAAAGGAAAATTGAAGTGCATATTGTCTGTAACTACTCATTTAACATTTAGCCAATCTCTTCTTCAATATTTTACAAAGTGGATTATATCATCCTGGCTCAAACTCAAGCAGATATGAGGAGCTAATATCCTCAGGACATAGGATCTCATGGTTGGGCAACTCCAAATGTTTCTGAATTGCTTACAAGGACCTCAACCTTGTCTTTTTTTTTTTTTTTTTTTTTGTCTTTAGGGATGCTCTTCTCTTCCCTAGAGTCTATGGCAACATCTGTTAAAGCATGTTTTAACACATAATAATTATTCTAATACATAGACCTTGTCATTATGTGTTTATGAGGTGTCTTTTTCATAGCCTAATCATAGCTAAGCACTATGATATAGCTTCTTTAGACACCCTAAATTTAACTCAAAGTTATCTTTAAGAGTTCAAGTTTAGAAGTAACCACAATATTCAAGATAGGTCTAACATATGCATAATTCAATAGCAATGTTATATGAAAATATTCATAAAAATACAATTTAATTGTTTTCTCACTGTCTGAATAAAGATCACCTGAATTTTAAACAAATTATTCTCTTATTAAATTTTCTATACTTTTTATCTTTATTGTGGCCAAAACCTCTCTACATGATTCTTGTAGAAAATGTAAATGACACACACATGTCATAGGACTTTTTTTTTATCTAGTGGCTTCCAAGTGTCATTCACAAATCTTCATAGATTTTTGACATTATAATGACAGGTAGAAAAAGTGGGAGGAAAAATCTTATTTCTTCACATTGGGAGGATCTCTCCAAATTCTCTTACAAAATAAAACTGTTTGACATAGTTTTGACTAAATTTCTTTTTCAATTAAAGCTACATATTTTAAAAATTATTATTATACTTTAAGGTCTGGGGTACATGTGCAGATTGTACCAGATTGTTACAGAGGTATACAAATGCCATGGTGGTTTGCTGCATCAGTCCTCTCATCATCTACATTAGGTTTTTCTCCTAATGTTATACCACCCCAATCCCCCCACCTCCTGCTATCCCTCCCCTAGCCCCTTCATCCCCCAAAGGTCCCAGTGTGTGATGTTCCCCTCCCTGCATCCATGTGTTCTCATTGTTCAACACACACTTATGAGTGAGAACATGCAATGTTTGGTTTTCTGTTCTTGTGTCAGTTTGCTGAGAATGATGGTTTCCAGATTCATCCATGTCCCTGCAAAGGACTTGAACTCAACATTTGTTATGGCTGCATAGTACTCCACCATGTATATGTGCCACATTTTCTTTATCCAGTCTATCATTGATGGGCATTTGAGTTGGTCGAAAGTCTTTGCTATTGTAAACAGTGCTGCAATGAACATGTGTGCATGTGTCTTTGTAACAGAACAATTTATATTCTTTTGGGTATATACCCATTAATGAAATTGCTAGGTTAAATGGAATTTCTATTTCTAGGTCCTTGAGGAATCACCACACTGTCTTCCACAATGGTTGAACTAATTTACACTCCCACCAACAGTGTAAGAGTGTGCCTTTTTCTCCACATCCTCTCCAGCATCTGTTGTCTCCAGATATTTTAATGAACACCATTCTAACTGACATGAGATGGTATCTCAATGTGGTTTTGATTTGCACTTCTCTAATGACCAGTGATAACGAGCTTTTTTAAGTATGTTTGTTGGCTGCAAAAATGTCTTCTTTTGAGAAGTGTCGTTCATATCCTTTGCCCAATTTTGGATGGGGTGGGATTCTTTTTCCTTGTAAATTTGTTGAAGTTCATTGTAGATTCTAGAATAATAGTCTTTGTCAGATGGATAGGTTGCAAAAATTTTTTCCCATTCTGTTGGTTGCCAGTTCACTCTAATGATAGTTTATTTTGGTGTGCAGAAGCTCTTAAGTTTAATTAGATCACATTTGTCTGTTTTGGCTTTTGTTGCCATTGCTTTTGGTGTTTTACTCAAGAAGTCCTTACACATGCCTGTGTCCTAAATGGTATTGCCTAGATTTTTTCCTAGGATTTTTATGTTGGTAGGTCTTATGCTTAAATCTTTAATCCATCTGGAGTTAATTTTTATATAAGATGTAAGGAAGGGATCCAGTTTCTGCTTTCTGCACATGGCTAGTCAGTTTTCCCAACACCATTTATTAAATAGGGAATCCTTTGCCCATTGCTTGTTTTTGTCAGGTTTGTAAAAGATCAGATGGTTGTAGATGTGTGGCATTACTTAAAACATATATTTCTAAAATGTTAACCTACAGTTTCACAAAGTGTAACATTCTATTTTCCATCTTACCTTGAGATAATACAGAAAGATTTAGAAAAAAAGAACAGGTAAGAATTTCAACACAGCAATTTGAACGCTCTATGATCTTTAACAAGAAGCTAATTTCTCCAAAGTTTAGTCTTTCCCATCTGTAAAGTAGGCTGATTTGTCACTATTTTGTAGAGATGTGTGTGAATGAACAGAGGTAAAGAATATATGGAAACTATCTGATTCAGGCTCCCTATTTAGATAAGCTCATGAAAACACTAGCTATTATTATTTTTATAGATGGTATGCAAAATTAAAATAGCAAGATTTCTTATGTTAGTTTTATTTATGATGGATTTATAAAACAAATGTTTCAAAAGAAGTCTCTTTTTTGTTTGCTTAAATTCATTTATTCATTTTACTGTCATTTATTTCAATAAAAAGAACACCTATGCAGATTAGGGAAAAGTACTTGGATAAAAGACATTTGGTGCTGTAATTTTGTCACTTACATCTACCATATAAACTAATGTCTTAGAAGTATTAGTATGATAGGCTATGAGCAACAGGGACCCTGAGTACACCTCATTTCTTACTCCATCCCTCACCCACACCACATCTTTTGTTCTGTTTTCAGGTTAAATAGGGTGGAGGTCATGGGCTAGTGCTGAAGGGCAATAGCAGACTGAATGCTCTGAAAAACACTGGGAATCTGCTGCTGGGGGTGCTACATGGAGGGTGACATTCCACCATCCAGCCAGTCAGAACAACCGAAAGCAGAAATCAGCGTTTCAGCAGGTTTTCCAGTGAGTTCTTTCTCCTGTCTCACACTTCATTTTGAAGGTAATGCTATAGTTATCAAAAGCTTGCTTTTGAAGTCCTGTAGAGGCAGATTAAAATATGAACTTTTTAAAAAGGCATTTGAGACAAGGAAAAGGGCAAATGTGAACCTCCTTTAATCTGGCTTTCTCTTAGGGAACTGGAGTTAGTCTTTTGGTAATATTCTGAATCAATACAGGTAGATTTCTGAGTCAAGAAATCATACCTCTCACCAAAAGTATAAATTTTAATAAAATATAGTCCCTTAGAGTTGAAATTATATTTTTGCCTTTGCCACTAGACTATACCCATGTGTTCTGGCAAAGGGGCACTGTGTTTTTTTAATTCTTCGTATTCATTATTCCACATATTATTTACTGTGCATGTTAGAAAGGCAACACATTTGTAATATGAGAGGACAAAGGGAGTGGATAAAAATGTGGGGAAATTATATTTACTTACTATCTAACATTTCCCAAGCACCACACAGTGGGTCCCTTACATTTAATATCTCACTTCATACTCAGTACATTAAAAAAAATTATCTTTTTAACAAATGAAGAAACAAAGACCTTGAAGGGACTGGAAAATTTACTAAGCTTATAAAGTTGGTAAAGAGAAAAACTGGAATCCAAATTCTAGTCTAATTGAATATAATTCCCTTTAATTTTTATAGTCAATTGCTGCTTCTCAAGAGAAGAAAACACTGCTTATTAAAGACACCCATGCATAATTGTAATGTATTTATAAATATTTTCATTGAAAATATCAAAAGTTCTGTATCATAAAATGTGAAGCTTCATTTATCAAAAAAATGAATTTTATGGTACACCTTGTTCACTAACACTGCTCTATAAATGTGACATTGTCATGACTAAGAAGATGAAGTGATTGATGAAACACCAAATATTACATGTGAATTTATTTGTCAAAGTTGAGAACATTCAGTGTTTGACTTCTAACCAGCTGACTTTTATGCTTGAAAACATAGGTGATTCTAGTTTAAAAGGTTGAATTTGACATTGATAGCATTGAGAAAATATATTTGCATCTATATATTTCTACACTGAGTTCTATATTTACGTAGATTCAATTGAAGCTAATGGAAAAGTAAAGCTGTCACATTACTGGCTGATAGGTTACTTAACACAATTAGCACAGCAGTGTACCTGAAAGATAAAACCAGCATTCCTAGAGATATGGTGTGCTAACAAAAAGTAAACTCTGAAGTATGAATTTTACATAATAGTATTTAATTCTAAGATACATAGAAATATATTTCCAAAAAAAAAAAAACAAGGAAAGGAAAAGTGAGAAACAATTGGGAAATAAAGAACAACGGGGATATGTCAGCTCTAATAGATAGCTGATTCCCTCTCTCTCTCTCCCCCTCCCTCTCTGTCAATATCTCTTCCCCCAGTTTTCTTTCATTTGTTTAGTGCTCAAAAGTGAGCACACAAGACAATAGTTTTTTTTTTCTCTATGTTGGGTGCACATTTTTAAAAAATGATAATGGGTTTGCTATAAAAGCAATACAGATTACTTCATTACCCAGGTATTAAGCCTAGTACTCATTAGTTATTTTTCCTGATCCTCTCTCTTCTCCCACCTTCTACCTTCCAACAGGCCCGTGTTTTTTGTTCCCCTCTATGTGCCCATGTATTTTCATCATTTAGCTCCCACTTATAAGTGAGAACATACAGTATTTGGTTTTCTGTTCCTGTGTTAGTTTGCTACTCAAAGGAGTACAAATCACTCTATTATAAAGACACATGCACACATATGTTCACTGAAACACTTTTCACAATAGCAAAGTCATGGAATCTACCTAAATGTCCACCAATGATAGACCGGATAAAGAAAGTTTGGTACGTATGCACCATGGAATCCTATGCAGAGTAATTTCAATCTTAACCAAGATTGTAAAACATTAGTGGATGTTGAAAACAGAAATTAGGAAGCACACACTCATTGCTTTAATTCCTCTCTTCGCATAAGGGAATGTTTTATGAACAAGTGAAGAGGAGAATAGTGGTGGGTGCCTACAATCCCAGCTACTCGGGAGGCTGAGGCAGGAGAATTGCTTGAACCCTGGAGGTGGAGATTGCAGTGAGCTGAGATCGTGCCATTGCACTCCAGTCTGGGTGACAAGAGTGAAACTCCATCTCAAAAAATTAATTAATAATAGTAAATATTTCCTTAATGTATGCAAGGCACTACCCTAGAAAATGTGTTTCAGTGTGTAACATATGTGCATTAGACAGGTCTGTGGCTTCAAATAGGACTCCACTCAGATTGTTCAACTATGGAGACTTTAAGGGAGGACTATTTACAAAGGTAAGCAGGTTCAAGAGAAGACTTCACAGCCCCTAGGATCAGAAACAAAGGAAAGAATTACTATTAGGCAACAGGGCTTGTAGGGGAAAGAGGAGGCAATAGCTACCAGAGCTCTTTGTAAGATGGAACTGTGGAGGTTGGGCCCTTCTCAAGAGCTGTAGTTGCCAGGACCAAGGCCCGAGGAAACACTGCAAATTCCTCTCCTCACTTACTTCCTGTTTGTGCCTCCCCTTGGGCAAACCCAAGCGCAGGGACCCAGCTAATGTAGTCTGTGACAGGACGCCTCCTGGGCACAGAGCATGGTTGAAATGGATGGAGAATGGTTGTGGGACACCACATGGAAAATGAAAGGCATGACGTCTTTGTACCTGCAAGGAACTTGTATGTCTAATGGGGGTGGCAAAGATGTCACCAGACCATTACAACGTATGATAGTGCAGGCAAGATAAAGGATGACACAGAGGGACGTGCAAACACAGAGAGGAAGATTTATCCCAAAGCTGGAGTGTAAAAAGGTTTTAGTGAAGCATGGCATACTGTTTGAATTTTGAGTAATATTCACATAGACAAAGAAAGGTGGGTAGTAGGGTACTCTCAAGTAATTATAGGTACACATCATATATGATGGGCATATGTTCTCAGAAATGCATCATCAGGTAATTTCATTATTCAGGAACATCACTGAGTGAAAATATCTACCTATATGGCAGAGTCTACTACACACCTAGGCTAGAGGCTATAAACCTGTACAGCATGTGACTGCACTGAATGCAGCAGGCAACTGTAACACAGTGGTATTTGTATTTCTAAACATGTCTAGGCATAGAAAAGGTACAGTAAAAATATGTAATTATAATCTTATGGGACCACTATCATATATGCAGTCAGTTGCTGGCCAAAATGTTGCTATGTGGCACATGACTGTATTCAAAAGTATTAGATGACTGAAAGAAATATAAAATGGAGTTAATGGTAACTATTTTAATTATAATTTAATACCTGTTTCGCTCACCATGTTTTACTACCACCCAGTAGTTCTTAAGGTATTAATGTGTTTGCTTCTCAAGAAATAGGTTTTTATGATTAGAGATAATGAAGCTAGAAATATTAGAAAGAGGCTAGGTTAAACAGGTGTCTTTACAGCATGGTTTCTGAGCCTTTGTTATGTTGCTATGCTCCCTAATATCTGAACGAGCTGCAGAGAATTCAGACTCCCAAACTCAGTTGAACACAGAAATAATTTACCAAGAATCATCTCTTGGGTCCCGCATTCTGAGGAATATGCTTATCAAGACGTGGAAAATATATTTCCCAAACTAAGACAAACATCTTTCCAACTATAAATAATGTAAATGAATAGATATCCCCTAATACACAAGTGAATTAGAATTGAAAGGGCTAGTCTCTCATTCCACATCTCTTTATGTGACATAATGGTGACCCATTTTTATTTCTGTGCTTGTTGACATTTTTTATTTTATTTGTAAAGACCATAGAGTCTAACCCTCTTGGACTGGAAAACAGACCTAATATGTGAGGTGTAATATAACTGTAGAAATAGGAGTTGGGACATAGAGGTATTTTCCTTTCTCATCATTCTCATTTGCAGTTTCCATCTAAAAAGTGATAATTAAAGTTGAAAGAGTTACTTTCCCACTCCAATTGCAATGTATATATTTTCAAGTTTTGGATTAATCTACCATTATTTCCTACGTTTCAAAGTAATACAAATTTACTGTGGGTTGAATCCAACTCGAATAGCTTGTGAAAATCCAAGGATCTGATTGCAATGAGCAGAAATGTCAACGTTAGAAGATCAAGACTGCTTGATATTTTTAATAAACTTTCAAAATATACCTTACTCTATTTGTACTGTGTAGATTTTCCACTTGATAAAGTACAATATTTAAAGGAGAACACTTGAGCTATTTAATGTGTTTTCCTATTACATGTGGTACACTAAGCTTTTTCCTGCCCCTGCTTTATTTGGTATTAGGTAACAACAAAGGGTTTGGAAAGGTGAGTTTATTTCTTCTGTAAGATTCAGTGCTCAGAGTCTGATGGACCAAGATGTATTAAATTTTATATGAAGCTTTGTGTCTGCCCCCACGATGAGTGGAGTGTTTTGGATTGATACGAATAGATGGATTTAGTCTTTTGACAAAATCATAAAGATAAAGGAATGCATAAAGATGCAGTCATATGTATTATCATACAGCATTGTAATGTATATATATATATTTTAAGTAACATCACAAGGCAAGAATGCCTTCAACTCAAAGAGCTCGGGAAAAGTGACTTCTGATCCCAGACTTGGCCCTATAAGCAACTTGCTTCACAAATTTTGGCTAGGCCATTTGAATTCAGTGTCTTTTATACTGAAAACCGATCAATCAATACAGTATAATGCAATATCAATGGAGGAAGACTAAGTTTTCTTATGAAATTTCAGGAGGTAAATTGCTTACCAATTGTACAATACTCTAAAAATGCCAAGTTATCCTCCAGAGATGTGCATCTTCATTCATTTTTATGTAAAACAGATCACATCAAAAGAGACAATTACTACTTGAAACTAGATATTGCTTTCTTGATTACCCCTAAATTGAAATCCTTGTGGGAGTGGATAATAGACACTGGAGGGGAGATGAAAGAATCAGACTTCTATCAGGGGTGCTAATTCAATCAGTAGGAGCATCACTGAATTTGCAGCTTCAAAACCATTCCAGAAGATCAAAAAGCCTAGCCAGCAAAACTAAGGAAATGATGACTCTGCATTTCAGTCACCTGCATATGACACAGCTTAATTTTGTCAGCTGTGATTGGTGTGAACCGCTCTGATGAAGTCCATGGTTATGACATCACGGGAAGTGAGATCTGCAAAAGATCCCCAAAATGGGAAATTCTTTGAGGGCACTGGGTCTTCATCACTGCTCTAATTTTATCAACAAAGTAAAGTGACTTTTAATGAAGGAAGTGTGGCATGGCATTCTAGTTTCTGTGATTTTTCTTCTTGTTTGAGAGCATGACAGCTGCATATGTAAAAGTTGAGTCAGAGAATTTTCTCCCAAATGATTTTGATCCGTTTCTAAGTGATGTTCTGTATAATTATTCAGTGTCTAATGTCCATTCAAAAATCATGCAATGAACTGACACATCTAGAGCAGAACGCTACTTTAATCTACATGAAATGTGTGAAACTCCAGATAAAATCAATCTCTTTAGGAAGTTTCAAACTGGTAACAGAAAAGATAGACACTCTATATTTTTCTGATAATTCATTGCGTTTTAGTTCCCACATTGTATATGAGCTGATAACTTGGGAAAAATATTCATTCTTCTAGTTGATATGTTTCTGTTATTTTTAGACCTTTTAAATTTGTTTAACTTGTTATTGAAATCTGACCTACATACAGAAATGTGGACAAATTGTAAGGGCACAGGACAATGAATTTTCATAAAATGAATGTGCTCATGTGGCTGGCACCCTGATGAAGAAATAAAATATCACAAAAACTTCAGAAGAATCCTACTGATCCTTCTCAGTTACTACTATTAATTATAAAAATAATAATATTGCCCATCAAAGGGTGATATTATTTGACTTCTGGTACCCTATGTTAATGCTTGAACTTTGTATAAATGACTTTGTGTGTGTGTGTCTGACTTCATTTCTTTAATGTTATATGATTAATTCACATTGTCATGTTCATTCTCACTGAGCTTAGTATTTCATAGCACAGACATACCACATTTTATTCATTCTACTGATGACGGACATTGGGTTGCTTCTAATTTTTGTCTATTACTAGGAATACCACTAAAAACATTCTTGAATGTATCTTTTGGTGACCATACACACATTTTGTTCAAGTTCATACTTAGAGTTGGTACTGCAGGCATGAAGGTTAAGAGAACGCTCTACTTTAGTAGATACTGACACATGGTAAGGTGATGGTCCTGGGATTCTTGAGGGATGAAAGGTCTGTCTCACATTGACTCAAATGCAAGAACTAAACACAGGTAGAAAGTGAAGATGGCGTTTTGCTTCACAGCAGGTTCATAGAGTTGTGCTTTTAACTCATGTCAGAGTGAGCATAGAGTTGTCTCCACCATCATATCCTGGAGTTTCTCACACTATTTACAAAAACTGGTTGCCTTTCTGAAGTCTCTAAATGTTCAGCCATACAGTGCCTAACTGAAATCTCCACTGCTGTTATTTATGTTTTTCACATGTTTTTAACAGTTAAAAATTAATTTTGACAAATATCAAGGAGTCTGTAACTAGAAAAGCTTATTAGCTTTGAGGGCAGAATAGCAGGATGGGGTGGCTCTTAGAAGGTCCCGTTATGTCACATTGTTCCAAAATAATCATGTTATGGTTGTAGGCAAATCAGCTCCACAGACAACCTCTCCTTTCATGTATGAAAATTCACTTCAGGTTAGTCTTGCTGTGAACTGATCAGAAAAAGAAAAAGCATTTCAATTTTCATGAGAAAAACGAAGAGCTAAGGGTAAAATTCTGTCATCAAATATATAAATATGTGGTGAAGTCTAGGGCTTGATCAGAAAAGGATACAAAGCAAAAGGATTTCTATATACTGGCTCTTTCCAAATGGAGATTAAATGCTGCTGGAAGTCAGTCTTTTTGATACATCTAAAATTGGTTCAATCTAAAACCTATCTATTTGGATGCAAATTAAATGGCTAGATTAGGTAAAGTTCCATAATCCCTGGAAGAACGTCAAAACGTATCAATGAATGAAACCACATTTTCTGTATGGAAAACAGAACATATACAGGGTTCCTTTACAAATTTTTTGTATGTAAGGTATACTCTGCATAATTTACTATCTACTATTTATGGGCTGTAAAGCTCTGATGCACAACCTCAGGAAATGAATAATTTATCAATCTTTGAAAGATATCCTGGAGAATTTCTGAAGGCAGATGGTAGAATTTGCAGTGTACTAGGCATAATTTTTCAACAATAGTAGCATAAAATTAAATGATCATTCAGAAAAATACAGACATGAGATTTTAAAATTTTACACTGTGATGGAGATTCCCTTCTTTATTTGAGAAAATAGATTTTTATTGGCTATAAATGTATCCATTGCTCTTAGAGAGATTTCCTTAGCAGAAATCTCTCTAAGAGCAATGGATACATTTATAGCATAGCAGTTATATTTTTACTTTGCTTTTAATAATATTGAATGTAATGGACTTAAAATTATTTGATTTACATTGGCACCTAATTTTTCCAGGGACATATGCTGCAATTTGACTTAGGGAGGAAGGAAGGAAGGAAGGAAGGAAGGAAGGAAGGAAGGAAGGAAGGAGGGACGGAGGGAGGTGATCAACATGATTCTTCACTGAATAGTTGAAGGAAATAGAGATTGTCTCTGAAACTTGGCTAAAATAAAAACATTGAGCATTCATGGACATAGATGTGAGAACAGCAGACACTGTGAACTATTAGAATGTGGAGAGAAACAGCAGGGTATGGGTAGAAAAATTATTGGGTACTGTACTTACTAGCTGAATGCACTATAACTATGTAACAAACCTGCATATGAATGCCCTGTATCTAAAATAAAAGTTGAAATATATATATAAATTTGGGCAAGATAACTATTGAAATGGGAAGAAGTGAAAAGATAAAATGACTGTGCCTTCAAAAAAAGAATAATAATTCAATAGTTCATAGCAAGCCCTGACTGGTTTCACAGACCTTAACACTTTTAGTAAACATCTCACCTGTGAAATAGACATCATACTCATTAGTTAACATGATTTTCCGATTGGTGGATTATAGGTAAGTGTAGCATGTTAAAAACTTTGTCAAGAATGATTATAGGCAGTTGTAACTTGTTAAGGATTTGTCAAGAATGTTTGGCGCTATCTGATTGCTCTTACATCACACCAAGTAGCATCAATTTATCCAAAGATTAGCCCTAGGGAAGGCCATGGCTACGTTAAAATAATGAGGGTTGGTATACAATTAAATTTATTTTATTTCTGAGAAGGCCCAGGCTTCATTTTCACTTGGTGGTTTTAAAAAATAAATTTGCTTAGAGCTAATGCAATGAACGATTTTTTTTTTTCCATCATCACTGAGTAGCCTCCAGGTGGATGGGATGGTATGTGTAGCACACATCAGACACATAGGTTCTAATAGTGAGAGCTCAGTGGCTGCTGATCATTCATTTGTTGGATTATACAGTCCCTCAGGCGTTCCTATGTGAGAGCTGTACTGCTGTATTTCTGTCATAGGCTTATTCTTAGATTGTGAAGCAGCATTGTTGTCTGGGGCAAATACCCGGCTATCAACATCTTGTGCCAAGCAGATTATAGACATGGACACACGGGGAGTTTAGGAGCAGACGTTTCTGTTTGTTTGTTTGTTTGTTTGTATCTGTTTTAACAAATCAATGCACACACATCAGCATTATATGTAGAAGAGAAACCTAAATTCTGGTTGAAGAGAAACCTGAAATGTGGTGCCCACCCCCTACCGCTGACTATTGCATCTGCCCTGTTCCTAGCGATGAAGGGCTGAGCAGGTTCAGCCCCCAACACTGCAGGGCTGGAATACGAACCTGGGCAGCGGCCTCAGAACCCACCCCTGGGCATGTAAGCCCTGGACAGAGATTCAGAAGACTGAGCAAGTGGAGGCAGGGAGCAGAGGTTTAATAGGGAAAAGGAGAAAGGAGAAGGGCTCTCTTTCTACTGAGAGAGAGGGTCTCTCAAAAGGAAAATCCGGCCTGCGGTGACTGGAGCAGATTTTATAAGCAGCCTTGAGGAGGTGGTGTCTGATTTACACAGGGCCCACAGATTGGCTTGACCAGGTGTGACGTTTAGGTATCACTGGGGGCAAGGCTGGTCACCTCACCCTAGACTTACCGTGCAAATGGACTTTCTACTTCGAGCACCACCTTGTAAGTGGACTTTACCGTGCAAATGGACTTTGTACAAGAGCACCACCTTGTCTGCTCTTTCCTACTGTACACGTGGTTTGGCAAAGAGAAGGGAAGATGGAGTTGCCATTTTGATCATGCCTAGTCCCAGGTAGCCTTTTCCTATAAACACAGCTGCCGGCATTCACCCATGCAAGCTTCCAGCTTGCTTGTCTATGTCTGCAGCTTGATTTTACAGACTGCTCTTTGTTAGAAAAGAACATTATTTTGGGGTTGCTTTTCATTAAAAGGAAAACCTTACCGAGGACTTCCTTACCCTATCTGCCTAAATAATTTCTTTTTAACTCCTGTGTCAGTTGAAGTATGCAAAACGTCAGTTTTCCATCTTCTTGGGTGCTGGTGGGAAATCATTTATAGTATTTCCTCTTAATCCCTTGAAAGTTTCCAAGGCTGTAAAATACCTTTCCAATTCACAGAATTTGATCGATCAATTCTACCATTCTAGGTATGTTTCTTAAATTATTTTCCCAGGCGTCATTCTACTCCCCCAGAAGTTGAATGACTTTGTCACGATACAGGGACATGGGACTTTGCTGTCGTTGGTGTTATTCTTGGGTAGAGATAGACAGCTAGATAATCCTCACCTAGATCAGCATTTAGCGCTTTGGTGACAATACGTATGTGAAGTAGAGATAACAATATGAGACTTAATTTAAGGATGTTTGTGAGTAATAACTACCCACTTCCTTGTGGCGTCTTTAAAGAATTACTGCTTTTTCAAGATATGGGTTGTTTACACTTATTTTGAAATGTTACTTAATGTACTTTATATGTAGTCAATTGTAAACAAATTATTCATAACTATATACATGTGTTTATAACTTATGAATGTATATTTATATTTGAATCCTTCAGAACTGATTAGATCCAGCAGTTAGCTGGAGTGTCACAGTCTTTTCTGAAGAGAAAGACAATTATAACCACGATCCCTACTTACGTTTTAGCTTTCAGCATTGAGTCATTGTACCTCTGGCTTCCAGTCAGGATAAAGCAGGTGTGATTTTCAGAGTTCTTACTGTAGTTTTCCACTTTTCCACTATGCTCTGCTACATTCTTACATACACCTCCCTCAAATTTTGGCTGAAATTCTCTAATTTCCTATGAAGAAAGACAACATCAGTATAGTTGAGGCAGAAAATGCAAACATTCCTAAAGATTAATGCGATGAATAAATGCATACCAATTATACATATCTGTCAGAGGTTTGCAAGAGAGGACTTTCTAATCATATTGATTAATACTCAAAAGTGGAATGGAAGGAGAAGAGCTTAGTACAAGAAATGTGTGTACTGAGTACAAGAAATGGTGGCCTGCTAGGTTGAGATAGACTTTTTTGTGCCATATTTTATTTTTAAAGTACAAATTATTTGTGAAAGCCCTGTCCTTTTCCAGTGATATTTTAATATTCATTTGCATTATTCGCCTGGCTTCTGTAGATTTTTAGTCTATAGTTCTGGAGTTTATGAATACTGAGTGCCTAAAACTTCCGCTTTGGGCTATGAGAAGATAAAAGAGCCTGAATTTACCCTTATACATTAAGCTACTAGAAAACCAGACAGAATATGTGAAACAGTGGGTTTTGGACATTGGAAAACACAGAGCACACAACACCAGTACTCAGAAGAGAAATGATTAAGATGAGTCTGGCAAGTGCTTCAGCTCACAGAAGGAAAGTATTTTCTAGCATGCAGATCGGGGGAGGAAAATCCAGATAATATCTGATGGTCTTGCTGAGTTGAGGAGTCAGAGTTTAGAGTTCTGATGAGAAGTTTCAGGGCTAAGTATCAGAAAGAAGCCTGGTACACAAAGAGAGAGTGAACTTAAAATCCTAAAGAGCTTCCTTGAGACTTTGGCAACGCACTCATCTATGTGTGTGTGTAAGCACACTGAGGGCAGGGGAAAAAATGCTGGAAAAGTAGAGGAGGTGAGACAATCACTGGAGCACACATGGGGCTGTCAATATTTTGTGCTCCTGCCAGACAGAGGGAGAAGATCTCTTAATACAGGGGGGATTGTGGAGTGTCCTCAGAAGGCCTTGGTAGTGGTGCCAAATTGGCCCCAGACTATAGGATGTACTGGACCTGTCTTAGAAAAGCTTAAAATTAATTCTGGAAAGAATCAAAATAATTCTAAGTTATACAACTTAATCACAGCAACAAGCCCCCAAAATTTAAGAAAAATTTAGCATCCAACAATGTGAAATTTATAATTTTTTGTATCCAATAAAAAATTTTCAGATATGCAAAGAAGCAGGAAAATATAACCCATAACCAAGAAGCGAAAAATTACTCAGTAGAAACAGAGCCAAAAATAAAAGAGATGGCAGTGAGTAGGCAAAGACGTTAATGCAATTATAAACGTATGCCTATGTTCAGGAAATTTGAGGAAAGAAAGAATATAAGAAAAAGGGAAGGTATGAAAAAGAAGCATATTTAATACCTAAAGATTAAAAATAAAATATCTGACATAAAAATAAAACCACATTAGATCAATGGCAGCATAGAAACTGCAGAAGGAATATAGTTTCGTTTCCTTTTTTTTTCTGTAGTTCACTGTGGACAGTGAACTACAGAAAGAAAAGGAAACTAAAAATATAAAGTGAATGTTGGGGCAGCATCAAGTAGTGCAAACATATGTACAATTGAAGTCTCAAAAGGATAGGAAAGAGACAAAGGACTAGAAAAACATCTTTAAAAAAATAATGAAACTTTTCAAATTTGATTAAAATTATACATCCACCGGTACAAGAAGCAAGAAAAGAAAAATGAAGAAAACTGCTCCAGAACACATGATAATCAAATTTCTAACAACCAGTCACAAGATAATATTTCATATTTGAAGGAAAAAGAATACTTCTGTGTCACCATTCTATTGCTATGTAACGTATTACGATTAAGTTAATAGCTTGAAGCAATTCCCGCTTATTACCTCATAGTTCTGTAAGTCAGAAGTCCAGTTGGCTCAGATAGGATCCCTGTTATGGTCTCACAAGGATAAAAATCAAGATGTTAGCCTGGTCTCTTGCCTGGAGGCTCTAGGAAAAAGTTCCCTTGTAGCCTCTTCTGGTTGTTGGTAGGTAGGATTCAATTCCTTGTGTTTGTAGAACTAATATCCCCATTTCCTCCGTCCTGCTCTCTGTTTTTTTGTGGCTATCCGCATTCCCTTTCATACTTAAAATATTTCTGACTTCCCCTTTTATCATCAGCTTGAGAAAACTCAGCTTTTCAAGGGTTCCCATGATCAGACTAGACCCACCCAGATAATTTTTCTTTTGATGGACTCAGTCAACTAGTTACTAAACTTAAATACATCTGCAAAATCCCTTTTGCCATGTAATGTAACATAATCATGAAAGTGATGTGATATCCCATCATATTCATATGGAAGTGATATGATATCTCATCTTCTCAACACATTTTATAAAGCCAGCATTACCTTGGTACTGAAACCAGACAAAGAAGTCTGTAGATCTACGTCTTCATCACGTAGATAACTAAAATACCAAAATAGTACTGGTCAAATATAGCAGTTTATGAAAACAATAAAAAATCATGGCAAAGCAAGTGTTATCTCAGAAAATTAAGGTTTGTTCAATATTTTAAAATTATATAATGTAATTTACTGTGTTAAAAACAAAAGATATAATCTCATTATATTCCAAAAACATTTAGCAAAATTCAGCATCCATTTATCATTAATAAAACTCAAAACTTCCAGTAAACTAAGAATAAAAAGAAACTCTTTTTTGAGATAATAATGAGTTTGGGAGAAAAAACCAACAGCTAATGAAGTTATTCATAAAAAATGGTATATTTTCCTCTTAAGAATGGAATAAAGCAAGGATGTCTGTGCTTATCAATTCCTTTCAATATTGGACTGAAAGTTCTAGCTTGTGTAATAAAACAAGATAAAGAAACAAGAGTCATATTCAGTAAAAAGAAAGAAGTTAAACTCTTTTTTTGCAGATGGCCTGAACATCAATATAGGTAATTCTAAGGAATTTACAAAATCTGTACTAAAAATAATGATTGAATTTAGCAAGGAAATAGGATATGAAATCAGTATTCAACAAAGCAATTGCATTTATATATATTGGCCAAAAGCAATAAGAAATTGAAATTTAAAATTCAGTATAATAGCTGGTATAAAATTGCAGGGATAAATTGAACAAAGTATAGGCAAACCCTGTACATGTACTAATAGGAAATATTGCCAGAAAAATTAAAACTGTAAATGAATAGAGAGAAATGCCATGCTGATGGATTTTAACCGGTCATGGATATTGGTTGTTTAGATGTTAGCTCTGTTCAGATTAATCTATAGATTCAAATCTATCACAATCAATATTCCAGTAGAATTTTGCTCTAGAAAGAAAGGTATAAAATAAAATTGATATAAAATTGCTTTTCTGTAGGAAAATACTTGTGGAATAACCTTTATATGGAAAGGCAAAGAACCAATAATAGTCAAAACAGCTTTGAAAAAAGAACAAATTTGAAGATTATTAAATACCTGATTGAGACTTTAAAACTGAAGTAGTCAAATAGGTGTAGTAATGACATCAGGATAGATAACTAGCCCAATAGAAGAGAATAAAACTCCAGAAATAGTCAATCACATATGTTTAATTGGCTTTCTTTTAACATGGGAAAGGATTTTTTTTAAAGGTAGGCATAGAGTCTGAGCCATGAGGTGCTAATCCACAGATTATCAAAAGGTCAAAACATTCCTAGAATTTATGTGATTGGACAGTGACTCTTGCATCAGCTAATGAGTGGCGTGTCCACTAACCATCTACATAATACCAGACTGTTCATTCAGTTTAAAAAATTGTATCACACTTGTGTGTCTGACAGTCTGACACTATTGTGGATGCTGTTAGTTTTCTTTCCCCTTTTTTTCCCATCAAGTGCAAGTCAAATGGTCCTAAAGTAACACTTCTGTTTCCCACTTACTACATTCAGGTTGCATAATGCTATTGAGACACTTCTTTTCTTTTCATGTTCACTTTGACCTGATGTCTTCAGAATCATATGTTGTTGGGAAAACTGAATACCACCCTTTGAAACATCCCTTTCCCTTATGGCAGGCACAGTAGTCCATTCATCCAGTGCTGTGGCACACAGAGGCCCTCATGCTGCCTTGTGAGTTCAGTGAGGACAGGTGGGACCTCTTTCTCCCAATGGACAGAGAACCAATGTCACCACATCAAGTTTCATACTCATACTGTGTTCTTTTTCTCTGAAACAATTATGATGTGAGGAGAACAGGGATGGTAGAGGTTTTAATTGCACCAGAGAATTTGTAGGATGCAAGGGAAAAAGAGTAAGTATTGGGTGTTTGGGGTTTTATAAAAATTTATTGATATTGGTAGTTGCAGGAGTTTGAAAAATTCTGTGAAAAGGAACCTACCATGTTGAAGAGATTTGACATGGAATGGTGGTTGTGTTGGGCATTGTGGGGGGAGAAGAGCATGGTTCTACTGTGGCATAAAGGAAATCTTTAGTAGGACATCACACAAGCTATGAGAAACCCTTCAAAATATAGTTCTTTTGGTATTTTTACATGAAGTGTTTCCTTGTGGTTAGAAATTCTTTCGAAAATGAATGAGAATCCTGATAGATATTGCTACACATTGAATCATGGTTAAGTCCACCAACAATTTATGTCCCATCCAAAAATGTATGTTCCACATTAATGGGAAAAAATGGAATAAACATGCAACAAATAGGAAGGGTTAGGAACAAGTCAGTTCACGTGCTAATTGTTTGTTGAAATTAGACACTAATGTTATCCTTGATTTTTGATCAGGCCAGGCTAAATGTTATAGTCTGACTTTTGTGAGGATGTGGGTGCATTTCTTTAAGTTAGACAATCTCTAACACAATATAGTACAGAAGTACATCAGTATCAGCTAATACAAAATAAATAAAACCCATGAGAGACCATTCTGGTCAGAATTGACTTATGGTCTGTAATATCCCTTGAGCTGTTTTTACTGCTGACTCATATGATGGATGGCAATAGACTGATAGGGTTCTGGACCAGACAAGTAGCTGCCTGTGAACTGTGGCTTGCATCCATCATACACATATTAATTGTTTCATTAATATGAGTTACACAGTCCTCTTTTTCCTTACGTGCTATGTTTAGACTTGTTACTAACAGAAATCAAAATACCAGTGTTTTAAAAGCTGAGTCAAAATTGCCCTAAATTCAAGCAGAGTCTACAAACATTTTAAGCAAATATTTTTCCACTTTTTAATTTTTTAAATAAATAAGCTCCAGTATTTCTTTCCTCTTTAAAAAAAAATACACAATGCAAAGCACAAGATACAAAAATCAGATATGCTTTTATTTGGTTTTCTCCAGTACCCTTTCTAAGTGAAACACGATATTATGCTTAATAGCCTTGAAATTAATTGTTCTTGTGTATTCCTATTGTTATTGTTCTTGTGTAATCCTTTCCTTAGGCAGTAAATATTCTGTTTACTGGGTGTATATTATATGCTTAGCATGTGTTAGACCATTTGAGTGACAGAGAAGAAGCAAAAGAATGGGTTCTTCCCTTAAATACTCACCCTGTAGGTGGAGAGACAAGGAAAGCACATGAAACAATTACTGACAGTAAAATAACAGAATGATAAATTATATGGTGTGCTAAATTGTGGATTAGAGCATTTATAAGCCCAGCCCTGGTGAGTAGGAGAGTGCATCTGCGTTCGAGATTCAACATGAGCAAACACAGAAATGTGTGTCAGCCCTTTATATTGTGGGAACCCCTAATCTGAGCTAAATGTATGTGTTTCTACTGGGCTAAGTGAGCTGTGGCAAAGTGCAATACGAGGTGGAAACACCTATCGCAATGGTCTCAATGTTGGTGTCCCCTCAAATCTTATGTTAGAACCTAATAATATGATTAAGAGGTGGAGCCTTTTAGGAAATGATTAAGTCATGAAGGTTCCACCCTCATAAATGGGATTAAGGCCTTTATAAAAGAGGTTGAAGTAGTTTCTTTGCCCTTCTGCTCTAAGGGGGTGGAAGTGGGGGTGGTCACAGCAATAAGGCACCATCTTTGAGACAGAGCACAAGGCTCACCAGACATTGGATCTGTCATCACTTTGATCTTGAACTTCCCTCCTCTAGAACTGTGAGAAATAGATTTCTGTTGTTTGTAAATGACACAGTCTAAGGTATTTTGTTGTAGCAGCCTGGACAGACTAAGGTATCTATACTTGGTGCAAAAGTCATTTAGCATCTCAAGGATGTGATAGAATAAAAAGAATAAAAGGGGGAAACAGAGTAAATAAACATTCTTTGTGAAAACTAAAATTGCTTCACATATCAGGGAAGTGTTACCCCATCGTTACTAATCATATGACATGGAAAATTCTAGGCATTTGAAGGAAATTTTCAGTTTTATTTGAATTTTGTATATTTTCTAAATAGATTTTAAAATTTTACTAAAGAAATATGAGGCTGCAAAATAGCATCTAGACTGTCTAGTATCACTACAATGTACAAACATTTTGCTGTGGTTTTTGTGTGAAGCAAAGGTGAGATTTGTCTTATATGTGCACATTCATGGCTATTCCCTAATGGGCTAAAGTCTTCAACCATATAAGTAATAATTATGCAACTTTCTCTATATTTTACCCGTCAGCTCCGATTTAATCTACCCATCTTCTCACTCTTTCGATAACTATTTATTCACATGCAGTGATTGTGCTAGGTACTCAGGATACATTCAGATGAAACTGAATTCTGATACATTGTGTAAAACCTTTTTTTTAAAGTTGGAACTAGGATGGATAAATATTGCTGAGGTTGGGTTACTATTTCCTATCATTTGAAAAGTTTACTATAAAGTAAAAGGGATATTAATTTCAGACATATTTATATTAAATAAAGCATATAATTATTGTACTTGAACAAAATGGAATTTTTTATATTTTCCATTCCATCAGAATTGGAGGAATAAATGAAACATGTTTACTAACATTCATGTTAATGTAGTAACATACATTCTATTGATCCGTAGAAAAGACACTCATTAGGAATGGGATGGAGGGATCATTATTATTATTTTTGGATTATTTTTAAAATGAAAATTTAATTAGAATATTAGAAAAGGAAAATTTATAGCAAAACAAAAACAAGAATCTCAATCTGATCCCTACCGTCTGAAAAGCTAGCAAATGGGAAAAGCTCCCTCCCTTCTGAATTAAGTTGAATCTAGGTATATGTGTTGAACCTGAGTACAGTGTAGCTTAAGACAATTATTTTAAGCTAGAAATGACTATAGGGATATATGAACAGGAGGAGGTGGATGTATTTACTGCAATTTAATCAGGAAAAATAAATTGGGATAATTACTTTGGATACCAAATAGCATCTGACTTGTTAAAAATACACTAGCTTAAGGTGACTTAAAATAATGTTCAGAGTTTTAAAATAATATTATAAAGAAAAACTAATTAGCTATTCTGGTTATTTAAGTGGAACTTGTGCTGGGACAAACACAAAATAAAAAGTAATCTTTTGTTAGGTCCAGAGAAGAATTTCATGGCTTCTTGAAGTATGAAGTAGCAAGCGTTGAAGAGTTACTGTGAGAAGACATTGTGTAATTGCTCCTGCTTTGAATGATTTACTTATAGACCAACTGCCCAGTAAACTCTTTGCAACATCTGCTTATATAACACATTTTTTAGAGTAAGTCTAGTTACTGAACTATATTGGAACCATGAACTGATACCATTGTTGTAATCAAATCCGAAATATTAAAAAGAGTTTTATAAGATGTTCAGCCTAAACATCACGTTCAGGGTTAATAACAGTCTCTAGACTTAAAGAATTTAAGTTATTCCAAGGATATGACAGTAAAAGGTTCATCATGAATGTGTGTTTTTCTTTTCAAGAGCAATTATTCATCCTGTTTGGTGTGAATTATTATGGAAAAAGACATCACCACTGGAAGAGGGTTATCTATTGTAGAGTCAGAATCATTACAATTTATATAATAAAAATCACTACAGTTTTAATTTTATTAGCAATATAAAGTTGAAACGTTATTACTTGACTTTACCTACATCATACTCATAGTAAAATATAAGAGACATGTTTCTTAAAAATCTAATTTTGAGTTACTCTTTATGGGTAGTAAACTTCATGTATCAAAAGAAAAGCATCAAAAATATTGAGCATCTCCATTATAAGTATGGTTCTTTGTCCTTGAGAAACTTACTGTGCAATTAGGTAAAGAGAATCTCTTCATATGGTCAGTCTATATACCCATTCACCTATCTATTAATTTGTGTACTTATTGACTCATATGTTATTTATAATATATGTGATAAAATGTCCCCAATAAGGTATATAGATAGTATTATGGGAGGCAAAAGAAATGAGAAATTGCTATAAACTAGGAGAGAAACTCTGTCATTCTTAAAGGTTTCAAAGCAAAGGTAATATTTAAGCTTGGGTGTAAAAGCTAGAAATTATAATTGAAATAAACACAGATGGTGAAGTTCTTGGACTCAAATTATTGTCCTAGTTCTGTTATCTAGTTGTATGATTTTATACAGGTCACTTAAATTTTCTAAATTTAATCTCCTTCATCCATAAAATGTGAACAATGGCAAATTCTATTTCTTAAACATTGATAACCATAGCAACTCTCCAAGGTGCATATTATTTAGTTACAGTTTAAATATTAGGATATGAAGATTTATGAAGGTTAAGTAATTTTTCCAAATGTACAAAAAGATAACACATGGATTCAAACTCAAGCCTTATTGATTTCACTTCTACCCTGTTTGTCTTTCCTCTATGCCTTGCTTGTTTTTCTTCCAAGACTATTCTGAGGAATAAATAAAATAAACTATGAAATGCAACCAAAATGTGATGTATGTATTGCTATGGTGATGACTATGATAAGGATTATTTTGATTCAAAGCAGTGTAAATCAAATCATAAAGGCTTAACTCCTATGTGCCTTCTAATCCGTGTTTTACCCGTGAAGCAATTCAATAACAAAACTAAGTTTAATTCCTGTTTTAGTATGGATTTTCTTATTAAGCAACTAGGTGGTTGTCAACTTATTATAAGTGTGTTGTGTCTCAAGGAATAGTTAGAAATGTTTCTCTAGTTTATCTTTCAGGTTCATACATTTTGGAAGACTCTATTGCATAAACCTTGGCTCCTACCACAAAATGTTTTAGAGTTATTTTTTCTTTTACCTTAGAGATACTCAGGTAACTTTTAAAGATGCCATATCCCTTGAGTTGTGTAGTGGCTGGTGTCTGTCTGTACGTGGAACAGGTCTGCTAATAGCACAATGTTTACCTACTGTTCAATCTCAAATCAATCACAAGTCCAAATAGAAGGCTAATTGTAAACATTTATAAAAGGTACTGGTTGCTACCATTTGTTTTGGGTAAAGGTATTTAAAATTTTAATTTAGTTTTGCTAGAATTCAGGAAGAAAAGACTGATTTATTATTCTGAGATATTTTGTACATTTTTCTTAAACATAAATATAAATGTCTTCCTGAGTCATAGGATTCAGAAGTAGCAGAAATGTAACTCTTCCTTTGCAATAACATTTCCAGGGCTTGTTTGGGTTAATTCTAAATGGCCCATTGAAAATGAGAGAAATAATTGCTAATTGCAACTTTTTGGTCAGTGGCCTGGATATACCATGGTCTTTTGTACATGGAAGTTGCATTGCTGGAAAAAAAAAAAATCTTTATTTAATGGTTTCTGCTTAGGGTAGAAAGGATTCTTTGTCACTTTAAGTGAACTCCATTAATGGTCTAGTCATGGTGAATTGGTTAAAGGCAGGAATGGTGTTTATGTGTAAATACAGCCCTACTTGATCAATTGCACATACAGAAATGATAAGGCCAACCTAGGAACTATCAAATCAGAGACCAGACTAATAGACTCTCTATTTGTGGATGCCATACCTGGTTCATCATTGACCTTTACTTGAATAATGACAGAGATATATCACATTCTCAGGAATAAACTAGATTATTTAAAAACAATTACCTAAAGACAATTACAACATTCCTTAATATACTTTTGGGTTGGTTTACCTGTTGGTAGAAGCACACAGACCACCTGGGAAGCTCTTTCAGGAGGACCTGATTCATAATGCAGATTGATGGGTACCCTACACCCTCTTCAGTAGAACGAAGAGTGTGTAACATTTTTACAGCAAAAGTATAATTCTGTCATCACCCAATTAAGAAAATCTGTTGCTTTCAAATTATGAAATATAACTATCTTCTTAAAGCAATTTGAAAGAAAAAATTGCATTGAAGGTATTTTTATTCTTTTTAACTCTGTGGGTTTGGGTAGTAGTTACACTTGAAAATTACTCTGTTTGAGGGAGTTCAATAAGAGTGCCTTTTCTGAAGAGATACTCAATCTTTTCACATGTTTCTTATAGTTTATGTAAGAAATCCATCTCTGAGGAGCGGTAACATGAATATCTATAGCTACAAACTTATATAAAATATGATATTTAAAGAGGACCAATGTTCTGAATTATCTTCTTCCTAAAGGATCTCTCTCTGTCTCTGTCTTTCATTTTAAAGACTGTAGAGTATAAATAAAATTAAGGCCAAGCATAAAATAAATCAGATTGTTTGCAGGTTTTTTTTTTTTCAAGAGAAAGCATATTCGCAACTATCTGCATTCATTGTAAAAGGTAAGCAAAACAGTTAATGAGTAACAATTTATTTCTTTTATTTTGTGAGTTTTAAAAGGTAATTTTACCATTCACCGAATTTGGTATTATTATATACACAGAGTAGTTATTATCGTACTCTGGCAATATACAGACTGATAATCTTAGTGACATAAAGGTGTTGGAGGGTACCTAGCCTGGTCTCTTAATTTTATAGAGGCTGGAAACACATTCCATGGGGCTTGTTTCCCCAGGCTGACTTAGCCACTTTATAACAGAAAAGAGATGGGGGTTGATTACTACCACATTCTATTTATAATTTCTGGGTGTGTTATTGGTCTGTCCACTTTTGTATTTAAGGAATTCTAAAACTTTGTTATACTATTAAAAACTAGCATGAGTATACATTGTAGGGGTACATTCCTTGGCCTTTATTATTCAGTTATTTTCCTAATTAAACATGCTCATCATTTAGCTACTCTGATACAACTCTTATTCACGAATGCTTGGCTCTGGCTATTTGTGATGTATAATAGCTCACTTCAGAAATGGTAGGCTGACCCCGTGCCATATTTTGGATAATCTTTTCTAGCCCTTTAATATTAAGTTTGAGTTATTGAGTTTTCAGGGGAAAATATATGCAAGTAAAAATTCTGACCTTTGTGGATTTCTTATAAATTTTCTCGTTTGCAAGTGCTCTCAAAATACAAAGATATTTTGATTATGTTTCTTAGTTTTCAGTCAATAAATTCATCATTGGGCAATTTATAACATTATTGCTTCTTCAGGTGACTGAACTTTAGGACACAGCTGCATCATTGTTCTGGCCAATGTAATTGTCTGTAAAGCTGGGGAAAACATTCGCAGATGAGTACATTTTGGGAAACTTTGTGTAACGTGCAAGTATAAATAAGCTTTCTATGCATGATTCACTGCCATATCTTTGCCGACAGACCGAGGAGAGGAAATAAAAACTCTGCATTTTGGTAATTCATTTCTTACAGAACAACTTGTTAATACACAGAAAGGCATTTCAAGTTTTGATTTAAATGGGAATGGGTTAAATCAAATGAGTATTGGAGTGTCATATTCAGATATGAACATATGTATACTGATACTTCATAAAATGCTTTCTAACTTTTACATTGGCGAAGCCAAAGCTACTAATCTGCCAGACAGATAAGTACTATTAACTTGAATTGACTAGAGCATAAACTGAGATTCAGAAAGTTTAAGACTTGATTGACAGACACATTGATCATGATGCTGATCAAAGATAATGAATCAATCAACTCCATTTGATGGAATCACACCAATGTCTTGGTTCTTCCATTCGTGAAAGAGTGCTTTATTTGGAGTTATCCTTCCATTCTCACACAGGAATGTTTATTCATGTCATTCACAGATTTAGTCTGAAAATTTTAAAAAGTTTCATTTTTTCTTTCTGTATCCTCACAGCATTTTCAAAATATTAGAGGACTCCATGAAACATGGCCTATCTCAGTAATTTAATGGCTAGACAATTCTGCCAACTACAAATTGCATTTTCAGTGGCTTTAACTTTGTCTTCATTCTTCATAGGTATAAATTCATATATAGTTCAAGTAAAATTACACCAAGGAGTATAAAAAAATTTTCAAGACTCAAGATTCACTTGTTTAAGGCAAAATGTAATTCATGCTATTTACCAAATTGCATAACATCGGCTAGTTAGAGAATAATCTACATAATTAAATGTGGTTTAATTTAAAAAGAAAAACAAACCTAAGAAAATATACATTTCCACCATTACATCTCTTCAAATACGCATTTTCTACTAGCACATCTCTTCAACAATGTGTTGAAGCTCATGCACTGAAAAAGGCGATACTTCTGTGTCTATTGTGGGAAAATGTTCTTTCCTTCCTCTTTAAACTGGAAGACACAATTTAAAGAGAAGCCAATCCAGATCACATTCCCTGTTTCTTTGAGAAAAAAAAAATTAGGTGAAGCTCTTGCTCACTTCCACAATTCAGAGAATTTAATGTGTAGAAAAGGATTAAGAAGGAGGTTGCCTATCTAGGAAGACAGTAACTGCAGGTCTAAGTAAACTGATAGGCTTAAGTTGTGTAATAGCTACACAGTTTTAAAATAATTTCTTCACAGAACTCCTTCACTCAGTCATTGCAAAAGGTCTTGAAATTATTTCTATGGGATTCTGTTCCCCAACTAAGTTGAAACGTGCAGGTGTATGGCTCGGTGAAGATCATACTCACTCCCCGTTTTTCCTCTATTCTTGTTATTTGAGTCACCAATTTGAAATGCACCATTACCACCAAATAACTATTTAGCAGTACACAATCACACAATTGTGTGAAGAAACAAACATAATGAAGGACGCTGGGGAAATAGGATCCTTTATTCAGGGTACCTATCCTGCACTGAAACGATGGAGGCTTCTGTAGCTTTTGTAACAGAGTATCCTCTCAACAATTACCTTCAGCTAATGGCATGATAAACTGGACAGGAAATCAAGTCTTGGAATGAATGGATCCATTGGTCCAAGTGACAGAGAGTCTAGCATGGTTTTTACATGGCCTCAAAGGAGCCAATGTTCTCATTATACAATTATAGCTCCACTAAATTAAAGAATATTGATATCTTCTCTGATTTTATATCATTGCTTTTTCAATTCAGTTTTAGTAAATGACATTCCTTATCACTTGGGTATGTAAATATCTGTTATTTCTTTTTATTACTGTAACATCTCTTCTTTGTTTCCTGGCTCACATGGTGTTCGTGAGCTAACATAAGACTTAAGGTGACTGCTCACAAAATACCATCATTGTTGTATAAAAATTGTTGTAAAAATCTGAAATTATTTTCTGAATATGCATCTAGAAACATTAATTTAGGTGACTCTTACAAAGGGACTCAAGAAATACATTATTAAGTAATGAAGGTCAAGAGGCCAAATAATTTATATCTAAGACTTTTTATTTTTCAGTGACTCAAAGTTTAATCACATTTAACCCTCAAAAAGATATATATATATATATATATGTGTGTGTGTGTGTTTGTGTGTGTGTGTGTGTGTAAAAGTTTAATCACATTTAGCCCTCAAAAAGATATATATATATATATGTATGTGTATATATATATATTTATTTATTTATTTATTTAACTACATGCTCAAATGAGATGATTTCTACTTTCTTCTAGGTCAGTAGCTGGAATCTTCTGTCATACCTGCCTCCAGAGCAGGTATTGCTATGCTTTGTAAAATGAAATGGGAAAGTTGAAATGCATTACCTTGAGAAGCCTCATAGCATTTTACTAATACATTTGGGGTGGTCAAATATGAGAGGCCAAGAAAAATCATCATTCCTGGAAAACTCTCCCATCTGGAAACACACAAATCATAATGCAACTGAAACACAATTCCTTCAGAAACTGGACTTCAGATAGCTTCTTCAACTTTCAGTAGAAAAGTTTTGAGGAAAACTCATGACATGTTTTGAGGTGTATAGTTTTTTATTGTTTCCTCCAGTCACTTTTTACCTCATTTAGGAATGAGACTAACTCAAGGGCACATGTATGAGTTGCGACGTGCATCAACCACGTGTGGAGAGTCCAGATGGCATGACATCTGAAAGAGAACAAGCAGCGATCGAGGTAATAAGCAATAGGTAGGCTGCATAGATTTTAACTGGAAGAATTTAATAATACTAAACATAATTTCCCCAAACTTTACAAAATCACCCAAAATCCATCAATAAAACAGATGATACAATTTTATCTATTTATGGAATATTAGGCAACTGTTAAAAGACATGTTTTAGATCTATGTGTGCAAAGATTATTCATAACATTAAAAAATGGTGGTGATGCACTGCAAAAATAATGATCATTTAGAAATACAAACACTAAGTGTGCATGTTTACATATGTTTACACAAACCTGAGAAAAGATATGGAAGAAGAGCGATATATGTGTATTTTTGCTGTGCCAATCCAGAATTTTAGCGTTTTAAAGTTTTTTAACATAATTTTTTTAAACTCTCAAAATTTAAAAATTCCTTTCAAACATGTGTGTGAAAATGTTTTCTTGAGTGACTGTGTTCCTCTCTTCAGGGGCTTCATGAAGTCTGACTGGCAGGTCTTCTAACTTCTATAGGGTTGTTTCTTTATCCAATGGAATAATAATATCTAATTCTGATGGTGGTTGATAAAGCAATTATTAATATTTTCTAGGGTTTCCAGCTGCCCATAGCATAGAAAGTATGCTAAAATAAATTCATGACTTGATATGCCTCCGTATACTGTAAACACCTAATGATTATACTGAAAGTAGTTTTTAAAAAGAAACAATAAATATCATACCTAGATGCCTAAAGAGCTAAATATCCCCTGATATACAAAATGATGCATGTAGCGGAAGCCAAGGGTTTACCAAATGAATTTTTATTATTCTGGTGTACTGTGCTACTTCCAAGTACCACTCCCATGGGATGAGGAGAACTAAGAGATCCTCCATAGGAGAAAATTCACAAAAGCTAGGTTTTGGCTTATAGGTAGATGTTGAGGTACAGCTCCTTGCTTCAAGGAAGCCGAAAAACACTACTTCCAAAATAATGACATTTATGTGGAGCTGTGGGCCTAAGGAGGCAGAAGAACATAAATATTTTTCTACAACAGGAAACTGAATCTCATTACTCAATTATAATGAAAATATATTTAAAGTTAACAATTTAATAAGAAGAAAAGTCCTGTATATTTGGGGGATTAAAAATGCATTACTATATAAGTTATGAGTTAAAAGGAAACCTCACTGGAATTTATGAAGTATTTTTAACTAAATAAGAAAGTGCATAGAACAACCCTTACTGGATGAAGTGAAAGTCATGCTTAGAAATAATAAGATAGCCTTTAATAGATTAAATATATTGAAAATAAATAATATGTCCAACTAGAAAAAGTCAACAGATTAAATATAAAGAAAGTATATTATAGAAAATAAAAAGAAAATAACAAGATAAAAAGTGAATGAGGCAGAAAACAAATATTAATCAATGAAATAAAAACCTTTGGAATTAGATAGTATATTAGAAACAAATATAAGATATAGACTGTGATCATTAATGAGAAAACTCAAAACACTAAGCTGGACATTTCTATTGAAATATCCTGCAGTTCTACTAAACATACTAACAGTGCGTGTCATGACAGTGAATTAAGTAAAATTCACATGGTAAATTTTAAGGCAATCCTAAAAGTGGAGAAGGATAATACAGATTAAGGTTAACTTATCCTCCTGAATATCAAGACTTGATATGTTATTATAATAAATAAAGTGAGACGGTGTTGGACTACAGGTAGGCACACAAACATAAACAGAAATAAACATATATATGGGAAATAAACATTTATATAAACAAAAAATGGGAAATAAACATATAAATGGGAATAAACATATACATATGAGAATACATATATATATGTGTATGTGTGTGTGTATGTATGAAAAATCCACATACAATAGAATTGGGATTATGAGTAGATTACTGATCTCTACTGACACCCTTGTTCGCATTGAGAGCACCTTGACGATGTAGGAAAACTTGTGCTACTTTCTCATACATTGAAAAGATCCAATTACTTGAAGGTTCTTTGGACGAAGAAGAACTTTTCCAGCATGTGAACTTGAGTTCTTGTCTCTGGCCAGCCTCGTTCTTATTTGTAAACAGAACTGTGTAAAAAGCAAGGCAAGACAGCCAAGCTGCATTCCCTGCCTTTCCCTCTCTCTTCATTGGCATGTGTGGTCCCATGCCTTTCTTGGGAAGAATTGACCGTGAAGTTAGAAAAAAAAGGTAGAAAGACCAATAATGACTTTATCCATACATATGTTCTTTTTATTTAAAAAACATCCAGAGATTCTGGGATGTATGAGAAGTGATGAGATTGAGAAAATTCACGTAACTCATATTTCTAACCTCTTGCTGACTCGTATACTAGCTCACATGATTGATACACTGACTGCAAGTTTAGCATTGTTAGAAATGAGTCTAGACATCAAAATATAAGAAAAATTTTGTCTGAAACTAAGTTATGTTTAATTAATGATCAGTTAAGGTATTGCTCAGTCTATGTGACTAACCTTCAGTAAATTTTATATATTCCTGCCCTGACAGGCTTCCCTTGCTTAAACTAGACTTTACATTTTCAAGGCACTTAAAAAAAATTAACTCCTAGAAATGTGGTTTGGTGACTAGATTATTTCTGAGTGCTACTATGGAAAGTGGGGAGATCCTTCCATCCTAAGTGAATCTCATAACTGTTAAGCCTAGGAACTGATGGATTAGATCATTAGGTAAAATGCCTCTCTAAGTAAGATTTGCCACGTTTCTAATGTTGCTCATCTTTAGCATACTGTAAAAATTGCTGTGGATTTACATGGAACAATTATTTTGAGTACAAGGAAGAAAACCTCATTACTCAGAATTATTACTAATAATCACCATCATTAACATTACTGGCAAGAGGGCAGTTATATGGCAAGTTATACTAGGTTAGTACCAGAGACATAAAACAGGAAAACCCTTCCCCGAGGGCCCATAGTCAGTGTACAATTTGCATAGATAATCTGCAGTAATGAGCTGTCTGTTAAGAAGATCTGGAGCTCTGTTGCCAGTCTCTTCAAAGAGGTGAATTTCCCATGAATTTAATAGTTGTCTTGAAGTTTTAGCTGGCTGTAAATGCAATTGTTGCCTTTATTATTATTATTTTTTAAGTTAAGTGAAATTTCATTCTCAGATTGATAGTGGGAAAACTTTGAAGCTACTTAAGGGAAATGAACTGCAAGGAGAGAAAATATAGTACAAGAGTTAGCTTTGCTCACAAACCAATGAACCAGATCGGTTTCCAGAAAACTGCATTTTAGGTAAATTTTGTTGGTTATAGGCATGATAGTCCAAAATCCTTTATGAGAAAGCCTGATAATGAACAAAGGTTATATTTGAGTTTGATGACAATCTGCAAGAAAACTGGTCTTTTCTTCTGCTGTCTCTCCACAGATGAGACATTCAACTCCAACTACAATAAAAACGTGTATTTGGCTGTGCACCAACTATAAATGTCATTCATTAAGATTTGATAATACAGTTTATCATTGTGATGAATTTTCTAATCTTCTTGCCCAAACTGAATTTGAAACCTTGAAGGGTTTTCCACATTTTCTAGGACATATGACTGATATGTCAGGAGACTTCAGTTTTGACATCCTAGCATGTACATGATCAGATGAAAGAAAAGAATTGTACTAAACACAAAGATGTTAAGCTGAGATTAAAACCACCAAAGGCTAGTGTGTACTCTGTGCATGATAATCATCTTTGTAAGAATCTCAAGAAAAGAAATTCCTACGTCAGAAAGATGGGTTTGATAAAATATAAATATAAGGTAAAACCAATTTGTGGGTTAATTTCAAAGAATTGTATTGTGAACTGAAAATCATCTAAAATCTCTGACTTATTTGGTAATACATTTAGAAATACTGATGGCATAGAGTTTTTAAATAAAATCATATGTAAGGAAGGCTTTTTAAAATGTGTATATAAATATATAAATATATATATTTTATTTTGCTGAGGGAATGGAATGTTTTTCTTTTCTATTTAAATTGACATACCTAGATATTCAGTCAGATAACTATGCCAATAAAACATGTCTGCTATGTCAGTGCCCTTTTTCTAGAAAGATTTAATGATTCTAGTATCAGAAAATTTGAAATGAGAAATATTCACTACATTTTCTTTCTCTGATAAAGTATACATAGGTTTTCATTGGCTTATTTTTTTTTTTTTTTGTGCCTAAGATTTTCACTGGTGTAATATATCTCCCAGGGTTTAGAATATTAGTTTTACTATCAGATTGCTTGCTGACCTTAAACTCTTTATATTATTTTGAAACACTGGCCGGGCACGGTGGCTCACGCATGTAATCCCAACACTTTGGGAGGCCAAGGCAGGTGGATCACAAGGTCAGAAGTTCAAGCCCACCCTGGCCAACATGGTGAAACCCCATCTCTACTAAAAATACAAAAATTAGCCAGGCATGGTGGCTTGCACCTGTCATTCTCGGGAGGCTGAGGCAGGAGAATCACTTGAGTCCAGGAGGCGGAGGTTGCAGTGAGCTGAGATCAGGCCATGGCACTCCAGCCTGAGCGACAGAGCGAGACTCCATCTAAAAAAAAAAAAAGGAAAGAGAAATACTACTATAGATTTCTGACTCTAAAGAGACATGAAAGCACATAGTATTTTGGAAACTACATTGTTAGAGCCCTAGTGATTGAATTCCAGATTTGATGTTTTGCCAGCCAAAAAATTCGTTTAATAATAGATCCCATCTCATAAGTTTGGTTAAAAGGTGAGTTGAGATCATGCATATAAGATACACGACAGATAAATACAATTATTTCCGGCAATCATTAGTCTCAATGAGAAAATAATTCTCTTTACTAACATAGTCTAAGAAGTGGGAGGCTTCTCAACTGAGTGTCAGTACTTACCAGGTGGTAGGTGTGCCACGGTATTAATTATTAATCTCCTTAGCTCCTCTGCACATGGTCTGGATGACTCTTGCCCATGCTACCTTGTAATATACTCCAAATATTATCATTTTTAAAACCACATTTTCCAAAGACAGGGGTCTCTTGATGTTTCTGAGGCCAGGTCTCGAACTCCTGGCTCAGATGATTCTTCTACCTCAGCCTCCTGAGTAGCTGAGACTGAAGATGCCCACCACCATGCCTGGCCAAATTTGTGTCTTCACATGAAAGCTGTTGGAAATTATTGACTAAGGAACCTCATATGACAAAGTTCTATGTTGAAAAGTTGATGTAGAAAATGGGTGGGGAAATTTCCACTACTTGAGAATTATTCATCTATAGAGATAAAAGTTTATTATGAACGTTTAGGTGTCTGGATTTCCCTTGCCTTATTAGTCATCTTCTAGTTTTCTGTCTTAATATTCACCTTTTAGTGAACCTGTTCAAATAAGGGCTTCAATGAATACCTTTATCGGGGTAAACCTCTGTTCTCTGCTTCACTTGTTTTATATTTTGTTTTGTATGATAATTCCAAAATCTTAAAAAGGAATACCAGTCTAAGACTTTCAATGTTTGGATTGTGAAATAAAAGCATTATTCTATCAAATGTCTGATTAGATCTAGGTACTTTTTTCATCAGGAATCTTAGAAATACTGTGAAATATTTTCCTTTTGGTATTTCAGAAATTTTACAAAAGTATTTAGATATGGAAGGCAAGATGCTAGGGAAAAAGCCAAATGCCTGGATTCTAAGTTGTTCTCAGCACTTTACATCACCTAGACCTGGATGTGTTGAGGAGAAGAGAATGAAATATTAACACAATTAATTTAAAATAACTAAATGTGTAACTTCTAATCATTTTTACTAGAGTCTAGTGTACATACATTTTCAAAGCTTCAAGAAATTTTATGAGAAAAAAGTCTGAAAATTGTATCTTTTTTTAACTACTAGTTGAGAGGTGCTGTTAATTTTTTTGGCAGATTGTCTCGGTTCAATGGGTAGAACACAGATGTTCCTTTGAAACAGAATTAGAGAACACTTGAAATAGAAAATTTATTAGATGATATGGATCATAAAACCAATTTGCCACTATTATCATTTTTTTAATGAAAATGACAGAGAATTTGAAAAATGAATCATTTACATAATTTCTTCAATTAACATTGTTTCAGTTGGTAGGTTTCTCTGTAGTCTCAGTATAATTTCTTTCTTTAACCCCCATGTATTGTTGTGGGTTGACTTTTGAGTGTTTCTTTTTTAGTCAAAGAAATATAGAAAAATAGATAATTGAATTTTTCTATGGGGGTGGCCTCCAGGGCACAGCTCTTTATCCTCTGGAGGCTCTAGAACAATACATTTCTGAAGGGCGGATGAAATTCTATTTTCTTGAGCATATTATACTCATGTTAGGTCTCTATCAGTTATGAAATATATTGTTGCTAAAGACACAAACTACATAAAAATGTAAAATTATACTTTGTCATCACAATAGCATGGAAAATTTCA
Organism: Cheracebus regulus; assembly: GCA_963574635.1. Lineage (NCBI taxonomy): Eukaryota > Metazoa > Chordata > Mammalia > Primates > Pitheciidae > Cheracebus > Cheracebus regulus. The sequence goes on along the minus strand of CAUYQU010082209.1, from coordinate 34,756 downwards.
ATTAGGCAGGAAAATAATTCTAGAAAGCTGAAATGCTAGAAATTAAAGAGATTTGCATGGTTTGTTTCTTGTCATGAGAATAAAACCTCATATATATACACTACAGAATAGATATCACCTATTTCCCTTTAGCTCACCCTGCTCTTATAGTCTGAGAATTTTAGGAATAGTCGTTTTCCTTCCATGTGGCCTATGTTAATACTTAAATGACTACCTCACTTTAACTTTCTTTAAATATGTGTAATATAAATGATTTAAGGCAATTAAAGCATTTTAAAAAGTGGAAATGTGTCAGTGTTGGGCTCTTTCTTACGATACATGTGAATTGAGTTGAAGACTTTCTCGGTCACCATTTGCTTTCCTTTCATTTCTCAAATGGCTGTAACTATTACCCTTTCCTCATGGTTCTTGTGTTCTAATCATTCATTTTTCACTTCAGTGATTCTTCAAATCTTCTCAGATATCCCTGCCTCTAGAAACTCCTTCCCTGTGAAAAATGGTTGAATGCATTATCTTGAAATAACTACCCCCATAATTATTGTTTACTTTTATATGTTATTATTTGACTAAAAAAATTTATCTCATTTACAGACTCAAAACACGATAGATCTCTGTCTTCTTGCCTTTGTATTTTCTTATGTCTTAATGTTTCTCAAAATACTTGGACCCATCTCTATTTCTTAATATTTCTCCTGCTCATGTTTCTAATGGTTCAAATATTTATTGGAATGTCTTAAAGCTTGAGAAAAAACAAGAGACAGGAGTAAAACTCAGTATATTTCCCTCATCAGTTCCCCTGATTAAGACTGAGTTTAAGATGATCACAGCTACACTCAGAGTAAATGGTAGTTACTCCAGATTCTTGTACTATGGTTGAAAAAGATCCATGCTTTAGTTTCTCATTAGAAGATTACTTAAGATTGTTTATCTTGTAGTCAGGGTTGTTAAAATAATGTCACTCAGTGTTTAAATTGTGCAATAGCACAAGGATTAAGGGTCTAATAGGTTTTTAAAGTAATGATAGATACTTCATTATTTTTTACTTACTTAGTACATGCTAGTTTATAATGTTGTACCTAAACTGCTCATATTCTCGGACTGTGCATGATGGAATGCCTTTCAAAACAATTCTTAGTTGTCCAATTAATTTACTAAACTAAAAATGTCTATCATATCCTATCTATTTTATCTTGGGAAAGCTATTTCACCTCCTGGAAGCTGAATTTTCACATCTACAGAGTGAAGAGAATAATTCAGACCTTAGAGTTACTGTGTGACTTTAAAGAAAGTGTCATTTGCAAACTCTGATGTGGATGAAATGTGGTCATGAGCAACAGAGTGGTTTACGTTTGTCCTTGAGTTGATAAAAATGAAAGTTTACCGTATTTGGGTGAAGGGACATGGTCTTGGGTTAGTGGAGGATGTATATTAGAGACCAAATCAAATTGACCATAGTTTCTTTAGGGATTTGCCTCATGTCATTTTGAAAATGTGGCAGAAAGAAGGGCTGAGCACACATTCAAGGCAAGGGGACAAAGACAGGTGTGGTGAATGAGACACAGGACAAAGAGGTACATCCAATGAGTATGGTCATTCATAGTCCTTTTCAGGTTGAGTGTGGTGGCTCACATCTGTAATGCCAGTACTTTGGGAGGCCAAGGCGTGAGGATGGCTTGAGCCCAGGAGTTTAGGACCAGACTGGGCAACATAGTAAGAACTCATTTCTATGAAAAAAAATCAAATAAGTAGCTGGGCATGGTGGCACATGCCTGTAGTCCTAGCTACTTGGGAAGTTGAGGTGGGAACATCACTTGAGCCCAGGAGGTTGAGGTTGCAGTTAGCTGTGATCATGCCACTGTACTCCAGCCTGCATGACAGTGCAAGACCTTGTCTCCAAAATAAATAAATAAATCGTAAATACATAGTCCTTTTCAGTTTTCTTTTCTACACTGTGAATCAGGACCCACTCATGAGTCAGGAAACCAGTTTAGTGGGTTTTAAACAGAGTCTTTTCTTTCCAATAAAGAAAAATAGAATAGAAAATATCATAGTTTTTTTTTTGCTTGCTATATGCATATGTGTTACTTACTATAGGTTGTAGTTAAATAAAAAGGAAAATCACAGTCATTTGCCTCAAGGTAACAGGTAGGACCAGGAAAGTCACTAGGTGGGCTTGATAAACTGAAAGCTATAGTTCGAGATGAGCACCTTGGATAGCTCCAAAATAAACTAAGTAGAGGTTTTGGCCAACGGAAACTAAGGCGATTTGATCTGAAGTTAGCTTATGTCCTCAAGAACAGTACACTCTCAGGTTAGACCCATGTTAACCTTAAAGTGATAGAACTAACTTTTTTTTTAGAGCTTTGCCTTCATCTTGGAAGTCTCCTTAGATTTATTTTCTGTGGGTAGTAATCCAAATATATCCAAGAAAATAGATCCCTAGTTAAATAAATAGGTATGTTGGTGTTATTCTTTGAGTTTCTTGAGTATACTTTCAAATGGTAGTGCTCTGCTCTGCAATACTCTCAAAAATCAAATTCTGTGCCTAGATAAGCTCCTGCCCCCAGCATAGTCCTGGTCCACTTCTAGCCATGCACATTTTAGTAAGTCAGTGAGATATTGTGTGAATGTCACTCAACTTAAAGCATATGGAAAAGGTGTTTTGTCTCAGCTCTGTTATTAGTTTTGAAACGTTGGAATAACTACTTAAACTGCCTGAAATCACAACTTTTTTATCCATGAAATGGAATATGGATTGATAAATCCATATGTATCTTTTTAAATTTGTGGATCATTGGTGAAAGTGAGATGATGCATGTAAAAAGCAGTTGTTAGTAAAAACTAATGATACTCAGAAACATAAAATATTACCATCTAGTCCACATATATCTTAAAATTTTATATTTTCTATTCAATTATGAAATTATTTTCCACAAGATAAATTAGGTTTAGGATTATTAGGTAAGATGGGGAAATATTCTGAAACAACTTTCTGGTAATCCCTTTTTATTTTCCATGTCATCTCCTTCCTAGAAAATCCATTCTATTTCCCAAAAGAAAGCAAACTGTGAGGTGATTTCATGCTTGTGTTTAGAAAATTATTTCTACAAGACTCTGGGATATATGATAAATGAAAACTGTATCTAGATACTGTTAGCTCTTTCTAGTCATATCTCCGTTTCTAAAATTCTATTCTATCCACTCTTAATTTCATCTTTTGGAATGTTGACTTGAGTTTTTCATTCTTCTCCTCTGCTCACATGTGGCCTTAGCTCCCTCTCCCACTTTTCAAAGAACATTATGCCTGGGATCCCATTAGATACCCTTTATGCCAGCCCCATCACTCTCTACTGCCTTTTGAAAGTCTTCCAAACTACTCTACTGTTTGCTGATGGTATCTATCACCTCCCATCATGGTTTCAGTGCATATTAGTCAGGATTCTCCAGAGAAACAGAACCAATAGGAAATATATCTATCTTCATCTCTCTCTATCACTATTATTTCTATCTCTGTCCTAAAGGAGGTTTTTGTGGGGAATTGGCTTATGTGATTTTGGAGGCTGAGATGTCCCAGGATCTTCTGTCTGAAAGCCGGAGACCCAGGAAAACTAGTATAATTCTAACCTCAGTCTAAAAGCCCAATAACTCAGAAGCACTGATGGCATAAGTGCCAGTTCAAGTCCAAAGGCAGAAGACTGATGTTTCAGCTCAAGTAGTCAGGCAGAGTTAATTTAACCATCCTCAGCCCTTTTGTTCTATTTGGGTCCTGAACAGGTTCGATAGCGCCCACCCACATTGGTGAGGGCCATCTGCTTTATTCAGTCCACCAATTCAAATGCTAGTTTCTTCCAGAAACACCCTCAGAGACATGTCCAGAAATAATGTCTAATCAGATATCTGGGCATCCTATGGCCCAGTCAAGTTGACACATAAAATTAACCAACCTACCTGTTATTCTGTTTCCCACATTCTTTCTCTCACTCATCATAAATTAGCACTTATAAGCATAGAATATTCATTTGCTAATCTCTCCAGTTTACTGTTGTAGACAATCTAAGCACAGACCCCCACATTCCCCTTTTGAAATGAGGGACTTTTAAAGTAAAAGGAAAATTTTTAGGGAGACATAGTAGGTGTATATATTTATGGGGTACATGAGATATTTTGATAAGTCCTATGTGACTTACAGGATAAAAACACAGGCTTACTTCTCTTAACATCCACATTCTCTGTGTTAATCACTAAAGCTGAGGCCCTGGGCCAGGTCTGATTGCCATATTCCTTCCCACATGTTTCTTCTTTTGATTAGTAGGGAATCTTCATGACTTGTTTGTTCTTCACTATGACACATCTGATATTCTATATAGTATCAGGTTTTCTCTTTTTCCTTTTTTTTTCTTTTTCAGTCTTTTTGCTTTAAATCTTTCTTAATCAAACCAGGCAGTGTTTGTGTAATTTAATTTTGCACAAGCCCAAACCCTCCTGGAGATGACCAACTGTGGTTTGTTCTTGAACACTGAGAGGCTCAGATGAGTCCTGTGCATTCCTATCTTGGCAAAGCCTCATTTATCAAATCTGTTTAGGTCCTGGACTCTATACTCAATCTTAAGAGACAGGTTTTATAGGAATGCTTTTACACTGTTGATGGGAGTGTGAATTAGTTCAGCCACTGTGAAGAGAGTGTGGTGATTCCTCAAGGATCTGGAACCAAAAATACCATTTAATCCAATAATTCCATTACTGAGTATATACCTAAAGGATTATAAATTATTCTACTATAAAGACACATCCACATGTATATTTATTGCAGCACTATTTACAAAAGCAAGGACTTGGAACCAATCCAAATGCCCATCGATAATAGACTGGATAAAGAAAATGTGGCACATATGCACCATGGAATACTATGCAGCCATAAAAGAGAACAAGTTGATGTCCTTCACAGGGACATGTATCAAGCTGGAAGCCATCATTCTCAGAAAACCAAACATTGCATGTTCTCACTCATAAGTGGGAGTTTAACAATGAGAATACATGTACAGAGGGAGGGGAACATCACACACCAGGGCCTGTCAGGGGATGGGGGGCAAGGGGAGGTAGAATATTAGCACAAACACCTAATGCATGCAGGGCTTGAAACCTAGATGACGGGTTGATAGGTGCAGCAAACCACCATGGCACATGTATATCTATGTAACAAACCTGCATATTCTGCATGTGTGTCCCAGAACTTAAAGTAAAATAAAATAAAAAATACAGATCTCAGTGTGCTGAGAGATTAATGAAACACATTCGGAAACAGAAGGAGGATTGAATTATAGAAAAGAAACAGGATTTAGAGATCACTGTTTATAGATCCATATCTATTCCATAAATAATTTCTGATTCTCTTTTCATGGGAAACTTTTTGCGGGGGTTATTCTTTTACAGTTTTTAAAAACTACGAGAAAAAAGATGCCAAATAATGTTTCAAAAATTGCAGGTCTCCCATTTTAAACGGGCAATGTGCCCAGATTGTCTACAAGAGTAACCTAAAGAGAATAGCAAATAGGTATTCTCCTATGTTTGTGAATGCTAAGCTATGGTGGTGAGAGAGAATGGTGGAAACAGAATAACAGTGGCAGTCAGGAGATCTGCTATTGCAATTATGACTGTGAAATTGGGAAAATATAAGAGAAAATAGTAAGAATATTGATATGAAGGTGAGAGGTAAACCTCGAGGGGCCATTTTTAAAACGAGTAAACTTTGTCTCAGGCCACAGAAGTTTCTTATTACAGAAACTCATTTCCAGTCTGAAATAGAAGAATAAAATCTTTAAAAACTTATTTATTTTAATGTTTTAATTTTTAGGGGTACATGGTAAGGGTATATATTTACAGGGTACATGAGATATTTTGATACAGGCATACAATATATAATAATCATATGAAGATAAAAGAGGTATCCATTACCTCAAGTGTTTATCCTTTCTTGGTGTTACAAACATTCCAGTTATACCCTTTTAGTTATTTTACAGAGTACAATAAATTATTATTGTGATATCAAATACTAGATCTTACTCATTCCATCTTCTTGTAGCAAAATATAAACTTGATGATAGTAATTCAGCCACCTCCTATTTAAATATGTATCCCTATGAGTAGTTAGTGAAATGAGGATTCTTCACTATCATCATCCTCTCTTAATTTCTGTTTCTTCTTGGTTATCTGTGGAAGGGAAGAGAGGGGAGCATGATTCTGGGGAACAGTTCTGCTCTATGTCCAGTTCTTGGGGTTTCACTTCTGCTCTTGCCACAAGTATCTGATGTCTCCATACTGCGTGTGTTCTCCATCTTGTGTGAAGTGGGCTGGGTGTGCTGACTGGACTCCTTGGCTGTGTTCCTGAAGCCTCCTTCGATTGAATGGGGCTCTTGGTCATGTCCATGTCCCCCAGGGATATGCATTTGAAACTTTCAAGTGCTTACCCACAGCGCACATAGGGCTCTAGGCGTTCAGAGCCTGCTTTTGTGACGACTCACCTAACTCAGCCATTGCTATTTTAATGCTTGGACCAGTCTCTAAAGCCTTTTAGCCAGAGGCTACCGCCTGGAGACTAAAGCACACACACCTCTGTTCTTTCATTTCCTTTAAGCCTATCTTATCTTAGGTTTTTGTTAATTTAACTTTCCCTAGAACTTAGTTCAAAGTAAAGGTTGGGAAATGGGAAGAGGAAGGAGTCCTGCACTAGCCTGTAACTTGGTTTTCTCTAGTCTGAGATTCCTCTATGCTCCTGCCACACGTCAGATAATGTCATATCCTCTCTATGGGGGAGGAAATGCTCTTATTGCTCTGTGCATCACCTCTCACGGTTTGGCTTATGGTAAAAATCTATAATCTGAGTCTTCCAGTACCTAACAGTTAAAATGAAAAGCAAACTTTTGGAATGCAAAAATGTATTTTACCCCCTTCAAGCCATTGGCTGCCTAATCTTTCACTCACTCACTGTGTTAACTTGGACTAGTTATTTAGAGGCACACCCTTCTAGAAACAGGGACAGTAAGAATGCCTAACCTGCTGAATTATTTTAACAATCAAACAAAGGTGACATATAAAGATCTAAGTAGAGTTCCTGACTGTAGTAGGCTTTCAAAAAAGATTAGTCATTGACTCCAATGCATTTAATATTCCTGAGGTATATCCAAAGTAGGACTAGTTTGGAAACTATTTTAAAATTAAAAATGCACTTGAGAAGAATGCAATAAATTCTTGGTATGTGAAATTATAAATTTTTAATTTTTGAAAAGCGAGTGTGGCATGATGTGATTTGTAATTTTGCATAGTCATGAATTGGAATGCACCAGTGATGCTGACTATGCAAGACAGAGTCACTTAGATAGTTAATTGAACCTCCCTTGAGGGATGCTCAATAGCATCCTAATATAATCTTCTGTTTTTAAATGTGTAACCGAATTTGTTATTTTTGGGACTCACTGGGCTCTCAGAGTATATACTTCATGCTACAGGTCTAGTGTAGTTACTGCTACTCTGAAATAGGTAAGACAATTTTCTCCTCTTTGACTCAGTTTAGCAAGACCATAATAGAAATGATGGGAAATACTTGCCTTATTACAGAGTTAATTGGTAATATAAAATGCATTAAGATCCTTGGATATAATGTTTAAAAATAATTAAAGAGGAATTACCATCATATTAATATATTTCTATGACAGTGTTCCTTGATTATCTTTAACTTAATTATTGCACCTGATGGTGTCTTAAATATACATTCATGATATAAGTCATGATTATATTCCCTCAAAGTTTGTTGCCATTATCTTCTTATCACTGCATTTTTCTAATTAAACTTTTTATTGCACTTTCATTACCCAGACATAAAAATAATTTCTGATTATTATACCAAACATTCAATTATAATATAAGAATTCTTGAATTATGATATATTTAAAACAACTTTGCAGCTGTCTTTCCAACCTATAATTACTTAATCCCATCTATAACTACAGGGCTGATTTTAACACATAAACCATAAATGATAATTGCTTTTTTCTTCCAAATTTAATTTTCCTCCATATTCCACACAATTAAATCAAAATGAAGAGATGCTACTTATACTCTCAGTTTTAGTTACCAAATTGGGACTTTCTATATTACAAATCAGTGTGCCACACATGCAGCTGGTCACTAAAAAAGAGATTGGTCAATATTTTAAAAGAACAAAGGTTGCACGATTTAATCACTATAGTAATAAAATTTGAATATGTGAAGTAGCTTGTTTTGTGAGAGCTTCCATTCTTTGAAACTAATCATTTGGGACTGTGGAAAATTTCCCAGACTGCTTTGTTTAGGAGGTCTGTTCTTGCAACCATCTTACTTGAGCCACATTTTTTTTTTAATTGAAAAATGTTATTACAATACAGAAAAGCAGATCATATATGTGTAGAACTTAAAAAAACATTGTAAAACAAACCTCCACGTGCACCTTTCAGATTAAGGATTAGAATATTATCAGTACTTTAGAAATCTCTTTGCTTTTCTATAATTGTGTACTTCTTCCAATCTTGAGAAAACCATTTGCTTGCATGGTGTGCTGCCCATCTCCTCGTTTTTCTTTAAAAATGTATCATCTGTGTATATAGACCTGAATGATACATGTTTCATTTTTAAAAAATGAGTAGCCAGCATACCCTGGCTATATAAAAGAAAGACGATATTTACATTGTTAGATGAAGGCTCCCAGAAAAATAGTTTCTAATAATTTGGTTTATTAGAATAATTTATATGTGAATCTTGCATTGAGACATGAGCAGAGTTTACCAGGGTTGTGGCTTTTAGTGCTGGACCAAGGACTAGTATCCTATTAATATGTGGTATCTACGTTTGCCTTCTGAGCTTATTCTTTATAGGCATAGGTGATAGCAAAACACTTCTGGAATGGTATGACGGGAAATGTGTGCCCTCAGCTAATCCAGGTAGGAAGGCATAGAGTCAAGAACAATACATTCATCAGTACAAGATTAAGACAGATTCAGAAGAGATAAGAACCTGGACCAGGCTCAGCTAGACATTTCACTATCAGATTCTGATGGCCATATCATAACAATGAAACTCTTAGTAATGGCAGCCCTCAATATGTCTGTTTCTTGAGTCACACTGCTGCAACCTGTCCAATTTTGGATCTTCCTTTATCTTTCTCCAAGTCTTAACGCTTTGCCAAACTCTTGTGTTCCCCCTCTTATATCCAAATTTCACATCTCTCTATTTTAAACGTAATTTTTGTTTTGAACAAGTATATTCTATTGCTAGTGGAAGGATTGTTAGAAAGGCTGTCAATACTAGAGAATACTGTATTCTACTCTGATACTCAAATGACAGTTTGTCTGGGAGTAAAGATGTAAATTGGAAATAGTTCTCCTTTGCAATTCCGAAGGCATTGTCCTACTGATTATTGTTTCTAGTATTTCTGTTAAAATGTCTGAAGTCATGTTGATTTCTGATTTTTTCTTTTTGAGAGCTTTCAGAATATTCTCTTTGTCTACTATGTTCTGAAATTTTATTCCTTGGTGTTGGTCTAATTTCATTTATTTTCCTGAGCACTCAGCTATTTTAGTCTGTCAATTTATTTTTAGAAATTTTCTTTAATTATTTCAGTGACTTTTAATTTCTCTTTATTCTCTTTATTTACGTAGGAACCTTATAATTTTGGATATTGAACTATGGTACTTTTTTTATATATGTAAGTTTCATTCCCCTATCTTTGTCTCATTCTTCTGAGTCTGAAAATTTTTTCTTTTTTTCTTTTCAATGTTGTTGTCTGGACTTCCATGTACTTTTGAGAGTCTGCTAATATGTATTTAATTTCTAGATGTTGTTTTTAGTTTTCTATTTCTTTTTGCATAACTTTTCTTTCTGCTTCAGTCATATAATATCTTGTGTTTCTGACTATTAATCTTAATTTATTTTGAACGTATATTTTTTTCTTAGCATGTGAAGAGGCTGATTGATTTGGAGTTTTCCTGGACAATTATATACATGAGTGTTTTAAAAAAGAAGTGTGATGTTATTATGCTTAGCTTTTTTCCTTTGAAGTAATAAAATTCCTTAGGAACGTATCATCTGCTTTTCTTCTAGAAGGGACAAGGACTGGCTGACACAGCTGTAGAAGTCAACTAGAGGAAGAAAAGGTTGAGAGTGTCTGCAGTCTGCATTTAGTGTGCATAAGGTCACTCAAGCCCCTGTTTCCAGGATCACATTCAAGCTATTAACTGTGCATGATGTCATGCAATCCAGAGAGACTCCTACCTGAGTGAGAAAGAAAGGGGTATGGAGTGGGGGTAGGGAATGGAGTAGGAGTGACTTTCTAGGAATCTGCCTCTTAAGTTTTAAACAGTCCTCATTTTAATTTCTCTATTTCCAGAGGACCCCATGGTGAAAATTAGGTTGGTTCTCAGTTTTCCCCCACTACTGAGTTAGAAATTAAAATGTTTTCTTTAGTGTTATGGAAGTCAATTTTAACTGGATCTACTTTACAGCTGCCAAAATTAACAAGTTAATTTTTTTCTTAAACTCATATTTGAAAGTAATTTTAAAGGGTTAGAAAAAGTGAAGACAAATTAGTTGGTTGTACCATCTACAAAATTAATCTCTTTAAAACATTTAGCAAATTAACTTATTTTTATTTTCATCTGGTGGATTTTTCTTGAATATAAATTACAAAAAAACAAACCATCCAATTAAAAATAGGTGAAAGACATGAATAGACATTTCTCCAAAGAAGACATACAAGTAACTAATAAAAACACGAAAAAATGCTCAATATCATTAGTTGCTAGGAAAGTGCCAATTAAAACCACAATGAGATCCACTTTACACTCATTATTTTTATAATAGAACAGGCATCATTTAAAAACCAGAAAATAATAAGTGTTGGTGAGGATGTGGAGATTGGAACTCCCATGTATTACCAATGGGAATGTAAGATGGTTCAGCTGCTATAGAAAACAGTTTGATAATTTCTCAGAAAATCAAATGTAGAGTTATCTCAGTACACAAGAGAATTGTAAACAAATACTCCAACATGTACGTGCATACACATGTGTATAGCAACACTATTGATAGTAACCAAGATATAGAAGTGGCTAAATATCCATCAACATATAAATGGGCAAAGGTGTGTGTGTGTGTGTGTGTGTGTGTGTGTGTGTGTGTGTGGAATATTATTCAGTTATAAAAAGGAGTGAAGAAATACTGATATATGCTGTAATGTAGTGTTATGTTAAATGAGAGAAGACAGATGCAAAAGGTCATATGTTCTATAATTCCATTTACATGAAGCATCTCAAATAGATGAATCTACAGGGAAAGGACACAGATTAGTGGCTTCCAGGGCCTACAGGGAATAGGGACAAATTGCTTAATAGGTGAGGCAATTTACTTTGGACTGATAGAAATGTTCTGGAACTCAAGGTAGTTGCACAACATTGCAAATGTATAAAATGCCACTGAATTTTTGACTTTAAAGATTAATTTTGTGTTTTGTGAATTTTGCCTCAATAATTTATTTAAAATAATGCATTATATTTTTGATAGAGATGGGAACTACCCCCTGAACCTATTACTTTTCTGACTACGGTTCACAGATACTGTGCCCCTTTCTTGATATCTTTTTGAATGTGCAGTCATTGTAGTTTCTGAGACAATTCTAATGGAAATAGATGGGCTTTCGACAACCTTGAGACTTCAGATGATTTTTTACAAAGCAGTTGAATCTCGTAGTCTAGTTTCTTGGATATTTAGGTTGAGTCCTTGGCAGAAAAGTGCTTCTAGGTTGAATATCTTTTATTCTGTTGGCTTGGTCCAATTTTTGGAACACTGTCTTGGTTTTCTGCTTAATACTTCAATTCTTTACTGAAACTAGAACCTGCATGATATGCAAATCAATTGAGTGGAGACCAAATACCCTTGCTACCTCTTGGTGCCTAACTTATGTGATGATAGGGAGAGCTCGATCTGTTGTTTATGTGCCCAGGACTGGTTGGGTGCAGCTGTAAAGGTACTGATGACTTGGACAGAGAATTTGCTGCCAAGTGAAGATATTGCCTCTGGATGAGGCATTGCTGTACTTGGATTGTGCCCGACGCCTTTAGAACATTCCTTTTGACAGTTTTTCTCTCCAAGACATGCATGTGCTAGTCCAAGGGCCATCTTGGCTCAGCTTCCACATTTTTCCCACCATAGTATACTGCTGAGGTTTCAGTATGCTTCAAAGCTGTGCCTTTTGGAATTACACACTTGAGTAAAACTGAACAAGAGAATGAAAATGCCAATAGTTTTAGTGATGGTCTGAGTAACTATACAAGTATATTTTTCTTTTATTTTTGTTTATACTATTTATTCACAAATATTTAACTTCTTCTTGACATAATTATTTTATGACAAATAAATGTCCAGTAAATAGCCTTGTAATGATGTAAACTCTTAACATAAATATTTAAATTTTTAAATAATTTTATTTATTTATGTATTTATTCATTTTGCCTTATCCTTAAAATGACTTGCAATTGTGAACCAAACTGTTACAATAAGTATGACCTTTAGAGGTTTAATTTGCAATGTATAGCACTGCAGAATTAGAAAGCAGCTTCAATTCTATGTACTTGATCCACCACCTATGATGGGGATTCTGTTTAGAAAAGCCCAGCAATTCTGATGCTCAAATGCTTCTAGTAATGAATAAAATAACTTCTATGGATGAAAGCCAATAATTTTTTAAACAGTACTACTTGCTAGGAGGTTCTACCTATTAATACACTAGTGTTGACTATTTTTTATTCTAGTAGTATTTTCTGGAGCCCCTCTAATAAATTCATTATAAACATGACAACCATTCAGATTTTGGAAATATCTATCACATATTTTCCAAATTTTTTCTCATTCAAGTTGAGCCTATCTTCTTAGTAATTGTATAAGAAAATGTTCGAAAATACTAAATATTTGTGAGAATTGCTATTGAAGATGCTGTTTTTTTTTTAAACTCAGTTTTCACTCAGCATTTTCCAGCCCTAGCAAGTTTGCAGCAAACAAAATGATAAGAGCACATTTTACTTATGTCCATTGAGAAAAATAATAAAAAAGATGGAAAGTCAGGGACACATGCAAATCTCTGCTGACCAGTACAGCTCTTACTCATTGTCACTGATTTTTGACTTACCATGTTGGGTACAGTTAATCAATAATCAGTGAACTATCTTCATTTTATTTTCATCTTTCTAATAGCTTATAATCTTATTCTGTTGCATTTTTATTTTTTAAATACCTCTCCTTAAGTAAAATCTAACACAGAACTCCAATAAAAAGACTAAGCGTGGAATTGCTATTGGAGAAGCAGAGGCAGGAACATGGTCCTTTTCTCTGGAACTGTTCTCTACCTCCTGAAAGGGTCAAGATAATTTACAAAACTTTAAAACTCTGAATAAGGCTGCTTCAAGAAGATATAGCCTATATCCTCCCTCTCATCAAAAATGAGAAGGTATATAAATGAATAGAACTTTAGAACAACTTCTAATTTTACATATGAAAAACCTTACATTTAGATAGGCTAATTATTTCTCTGAGATATTATATTTTCATAATAAATTACGAAGAGGAACCATCAATAAGAAACCAACAAGCAAACAAAATGACATAGCTGGCACAATTTCCAAAAAACATAGAAGAAAAATAAAATGAAAAAAGTTGAAGACAGAAGAAAAAGTAATCATGCTGATAGGAATAATGAATTATAGTAGAATTAATAAAATATATAAATAATATATATTTGATGAAAGTTGACCAAATTCTCCAGTGGAGAGACAAAGATTAAAAGCATATAGGAACACAGAACAAATACAAGTAAATAATTCATAAGATATAACCCAAAGAAAAATGAGGCCCTTAGAACAATAAATAGTTTTTTCATGAAAATAATATTTTGAGTAAAAGAAAGTAATTATTAAATTAAAAGCTGAATGCCTTTCTAGTGACAAAATCATTGAGAAATTGTATGATTCTAACAAATGTCTAACAACATAGTATCAATGTACATGAAATAAAAATGGAGAGAATTAAAAGGATAATTTGAAAACCAGCATCACAGTAAAATACTCTCATAGATCTTTCTCATAAACTGATAGATCAAGCAATCAAATATAAGCTGCAAAATTATAGAAAAAGGTGAACAGATGTATCATCTGACATACATATACTACATTCTTTTCAAGAAAATAAAAACCATTTCGAAAACTGAAGCATTTGCTATAAAACAAAGTAAGTATATTTTTATATTACCAATAATTTATCATATTATACTATCTCTACCAGTAGAACCATGCAGCTAGAAATCAATAACAAAAGTATAGCATATTTTGCTTAAAAAAACAAATATTTTTGTAAACAAAAGCCAACATACTTCTAAATTATTTGTCATTAGAGAAATCCTAACATTTACAAAATATTGGAATAGAATGACAATAAAAACACTGCAGGCTAAAGCTTGTAAGAGGAAACTATATCCTTAGAGTGTGATGTATAGCTTTAATTGCACTTAAGAGAAAATAATAAGAAAAGAAAATCAATGAGCTAAGTGTTCAACTCTGAAAGATTGGAAGAAAACCCCCAGTGACCCAAATCAAGTAGAAATAAAGTAAAAGTAGAATTAAATTAAATAAAACACAATGAAAAAACCATAAAAATAAAATAGTGTTTTGAAAATATTAATAAATGTAAAAGAAAGCACTTCCTTAAGCATAAAGAGAGAAACCATGAATAAATTATGAATACTGAAAAAAGAAGACTTAATTACAGAGACAGCAAACATTGGAACAAGGAGAATGTTAGAAACAAATTTGTGTTATATTTTAAAACTAATTTCTTGAAAACTAAGAATTTGGTGGGAAGAAAGATAAAGGTCTGAATAGATGCTAAAGAAATTGAATCACTGGTCAAAAATCTATCTACATCAAAGCACTAATTTCAAAGTTGCTCCAAGCTAATTCTAACAATCTTCAGTATGTATTTAACTCCTATCTTATATAACTTGTTTCACATATGAAAAAGAGAGGAAATATTACTTGAAGGAAAATATTATGGAACAAAAATACTACACATTAAATGTGGCTATTAATACAAGTGAAAATTAGAAAATGAAATCTAACAATTGATGGAAAAATGCACTGCAACCAAAAAGGATTTAACCCAGGAATGGAAGTAAGCTTCAATATTGGAAAACTTACAGGAATTTAATATTAATAGATGACAGTAGAAAAACAATATGATATTACTCATATTCTAGAAAAGCATTACACTTCAATGTACATTCTTGATTTAAAAGGGAAAAAAAAGCAAAGCAACCTAGAAATAAATGGGAATACCTTTAACTTAATAAAGCACACATTCTGGAAACCTATAACAAACAACTGAATAGTGAAATATTTGAAGTATTTTCTTTTTTTTTCATTTTGAGCTTGCTTGATGGATGTTATCTTGTCCTCTGAATCTCTGAAGGTTAAAATAAAAACCAAAACACTGATTTTCAAGCTCTTTTAAGATATGGATGTTATCTCTAGTTCCTCACATGTGAGTTCCTTTTTGCATTGGATCTGTCCACTTACATTCTTGATGCTAGAATTTGCCATGTATTTACTAATGATTTTTTGTGGGCTCATTTTCCATGGGAATTATTTACCATTGGACACAGTTTGTATAACCTTGCTTTGGGATTAGTTTCATGGCTGTCTCTGTCTAGTCCATGCAAAATTCACAGGTCTCAAATTAGGTTTTAACAAGTCATTATATTATAACAAAATGAATCTGCTTGATTGAATAAAATGAATCTGAGCCCTATTCACTGTAAAGACACAGATTCCTGGTTTTGAAGTAGTTATAGCCATCATTCTATTCATGACCAGTGGCAAAACTTTTAATCTAGGAACCTCAATTGGAAATATTCTGGAATCTCTGCTTGTAAAAAATAAATTGCCTCATGGTTTGGAAAGACATTGACTACAATTTTGCTAAAACTGAGGTTCAAAAAGGTTAAGGCTGTCCTATGTGACAACATGGATGAACATATATTCCATAAAATTAGCCAGGCATGGAAAGACAAATACTGTGGCATCTCACTTACATGTGAAGTCTAAAAAACTTGAACTCATAAAAGCAGAAAGTAGAGTGGTAGTTACTACGGACTGGGGAAGGGGGAAGGGAAAATGTTGGTCAAAGCATGTAAGTTCCAATTGGAGAGGAAGAATAAGTTCTGGAATCTATTGCAGAGAATGGTGACTACAGATAATAATTGTATACTATAAGCTTGAAATTTGTTAAGAGAGTAGATCTTAGATGTTCTTAGCATAAAAAATGATATGTGAGGTGATAGATGTGTTAATTAGTTTCAGTTAATAATTTTACAGTGTATACATATATCAAAACATTAAATCATAAGAGTATACAATTTTATTTGACAACCATGCCTTAATAAAGCTGGGGAAAATATATACGCCCTTTTTTTGCCCATTTTAAACCACAAAATGCTGTGACTTTTTTAGTTCTGCTAAACCATACTAGTAATGTCATCTGAGAATGAAATTCATGCAATTTGTTAATGAATTTATGCCTGTTCTTAATGGTCACAGTTTGGGGCTGGGCTGTAGGTTTTTAGATATCCCTTGAGAACTTTTAGATGAGCTTGGATTGTGTCTACATTGGCAAAGCAGAGTTATCTAATAAATTTAGTACAAAATGTGGTTGTTGAATTGTCTAAATTGACTTTCTAGACTGTCCAGATGATCGCTCAAGCCTCTGAATTATTGACAGTTTAGATGTGAGTTTATGATAATAGCATATTTTATTGCCTATTTCTGAAAGATTAAAGTCCTGACTTTACTGCATAGATATGCATCAGATATTATCTTACTTAACGACATTAGAGGCTAGTTCTGACCAACCTGAATTGATCACAAGTTTCAAGGAATAAAGAAATGGTTAGGAAAAGGGAATATTTTTTATCTCCTAAAATAATGCAGAAATATTTATGAACACAGTTTGCTCATGGATGATTTCCAAAAAATCGCAAATCAACCTGTTTCGTGCCATGAACTATTGAGAAACTTGTAATATGTATACTACACTGTCAATTAAAAAATACTTTCTTATGTAGAATGTGTTTTCCTCAGCCAATAATCATCAATTTCTAGGTTCAATATCCCTTTCTTTACAACAGATTTCAAAAATCTGGAAGAAACAGGGTACTCAAAAGAGTGGAAATGGCTTGTATTTTATTCATATTTCTACTACTTCAATATACATACAGGCTTTGGACTTGTGTAGATACTGTGAATGTAATTTTAACAGAGGCAGAAATCTACAAGCCCCTTCCTCCTCTTTCATCATTATATAAGATAAACCTCTCCTTGTGCTTTAGGCTCCAGGATAACCACTTAGCGTAATTAACCACGTCAATCACTTTCTGCCAAAATTTAATATTGAAAGGTGCTGCGAAAGGATTCCCAGGCCATCTTCCTTAACATACTGCTGAAGGATAACTTTTAAATGCTCTGAGGTTTTGATTTCAAAAAGACATTTGCCAAAACAAAATCTGTTTTGATCTTCAGTTAAGCAACGAATGAGCCAGCCTCCAACTATGGTTCTTCACCTCCGGTTGGAAGCCAGCCCTCAGAGAACTTCACACAGGGATCCCAGGAGAAAACCTGCATCCTCCTGCAGGTAGACCAGCCTGCAGAATGCCAGGAGAGGAGAAGGCAATCGTCCTCCCAGCCCTCCTCAAGAAGTCAGAACCACCCAGAGAGTGGCAATACACCTCTGACTAGGAGCTTTATTTTCAATTCTAAGATTTCTAAAAGATGTTTTGTTGAAAATATTTCATAGCATGTAGTTGAATGTAAGAATTAAGACAGTTTCTTCTTAGGCCAATTTCTTTTCTTTTCTTTTCTTTTTCTTTCTTTCTTTCTTTCTTTCTTTCTTTCTTTCTTTCTTTCTTTCTTTCTTTTTTGAGAAGGAGTCTCGCTCTGTTGCCCAGGCTGAAGTGCCATGGCTTGATCTCAGCTCACTGCAACCTCTGCCTCCTGGGTTCAAGTGATTCTCCTGCCTCAGCTTCCCAGATAGCTGGGATCACAGGTGCATACCACCATACCGAGCTTTTTTTTTTTTTTTTTTTCAAGTAGAGATGGCATTTCACCATGTTGTTCAGGCTGGTCTCAAACTCCTGACCTCAGGTGACCTGCCCAGCTCAGCCTCCCAAAGTACTGGGATTACAGTCGTGAGCCACCACACCCAGGCCTTAGACTGATTTCTAATATTCAGGATTGGTTGAACTCAGGCAGGGTGAAGGAAAGAATATAAGTTAACATGCATTTCTTTTATTCCCAAACACCATAAGAAATTGATTCTGCTAAATTCAACTATCTCTGAATAAGGTTTCAACTTGTTTTCTAAGAAGCTAAAATAGGTATTCGTCCCTGAAGATTGATCTCTATTCATTTTATTTTGGGAAGTACATATTTCTCCTTTGGTTAATTATGGAATATCCAAAAATTATACATTAGAATTTCTTGCACAATTCAAAAGGATTTCTGTCTATTTACCACATAGCTCCAGCAGAGGCTAATTTGTTTCTCTTATGTCTTATGGTTTTCAGAAGAATCAGGGCACTTTATATTAATTCCTACTTTGAACATGTTTGCCATTTCATTGGCCTGCTTGCTATCCTCTCTATTCTCTTATTTGGAGAGACCAGCACCAAACTGGTTTGGTTTGGGAATATTATCATTTGTTAATAATGTGCTTAAAGTTTTCTCACATGATTTAAGAAGGTAATTATATCATCTCAGGGTAATAAAAACGTACAATACACATTAAGTCAAGTTTGATTCAAGCCTTTAGCAGCCTTGAATTCCTTCCAGGTCTTTTTAGGGGAAATTTTCACCCGCAGGGGTTTGGGAACTTGGCATGGAACACCCATTAAGTGTGACGAGGGCCTGATTGCCAGTATACAGCAATGAAATCTTGCCCTTCAAAAATTCTCTTTGATTTTACTGCAATAGACCAAAAAAGAAAATTTGTGCTTTGTGTCTTTGTCTTTAAATCATGATTGGACAAAACATAAACCATCTATGTCCCATAAACACTTGACATTATTTTGTCTGTATACCACATGCTGTGATCCTTTATAACTTGTGTTCCAGTATAACAAAACCCACTGGTGTATAAAGATATATCATTAATTAAACACAAATGTGATCATGTTTTATTGAGCAACTTATTATGGGTCCTCCTGGGTCCTGAGTAAGTAGTGTTAATCTCCCTTCTCAGGGGCTCACGGGGATGCAGCTAATGGATAGAAGAGCACATTGAGGACACTCCTGGTTTTCTGTTGTACATGCAAAAGCTCATTTTAAGCAGGAATGTTATTCTGTCAACTTCAGTCTTAGCAGTTTTGCAACAAATGCCTGTGTTTTAATATGGATATTTACATCGAATGTGTAAAAATAATGTTAAAATGGCTGTTGGAAATGTGACTAATAGTAATAAAATCTGGAAGGCACTTTAGCCATAGGAGGTCAGGAGAGAGGTACTCTTGTGTTGAGTTCAGAAATACCCTACATCTCTATGTGTAAATTTGTTCCTAGTGTTTTAATTTCTCTGCTTGAGGCCGGGTGTGTTGGCTCACGCTTATAATCCCAGTACTCTGGGAGACTGAGTGGATGGACCACCTGAGTTCAACATGATGAAAACTCATCTCTACTAAAAACACAAAAATTAGCAGGGCATGGTGGTGGGCATCTGTAATCCCAGATACTCGGGAAGCTGAGGCAGGAGAATTGCTTGAACCTGGGAGGAAGAGGATGCAGTGAGCCGAGATCACACCATTGCACTCCAGCCTGGGTGACAAACTCTTCCTCAAAAGTAAATAAATAAATAAAAATAATAAGTTCTCCGCTTGAAATATTAAATAAAGCTAAATAATTCCAGGGTTGGATAATGATACTACACATAACTGAAGCAATGGGACTTGGAGTATGAACAATATATATTTTAAAAAATTATAATGCATAATAGTCATGATTGAAGAGTGTGACAAAATTTCTACCTATATTTGGAAATATAAGGACTAGAACATAAAAGCCTCAAAAAAAGAAGAAGAAGAAGAAGATGAGCTAGTCAAACAGAGTCTTCTCCCTTCCCTCCTTTGATGCCTTGATAGCCTTTTCTTTTTTCTCCTTTGTTTTTGAGAGGAGGTCTTACTCTGCCAACCAGGCTGGAGTACAGAGGCACACTGCCACCTCTGCCTCCAGGGTTCAAGTGATCCTCCCACTTCAGCCTCCCGAGAAGCTGGGATTACAGACGTGCCATTATGCCCGGCTAATTTTTTATTTTTTGTAGAGATGGGGTTTCATCGTGTTGACCAGGGATCTGAGCCACCATTCCTGGCCTTGATAGTCTTTTCTACCAAGCTTCTGGGGTTTGCTTTTTTTCTTATAAAGAAAATAAAACCTCCTGTTGAGGGCTTAATACAGTGAATTCAAATAGTAATATTTAAAATTTATATCTATGTGAAGAAATATAAAGGCTGTTGAAATATTCTGTATTGAAAATATTTCCCCCATATTGTTGGTGCCTGAAATGATACCATAAAATATACCTCTTTTGACTAAAAGAACTCGTTTTAAGTTCAAATGTAAATATGTCTGCTATAGAAAAAATACCTTCTATGTAATGGCAGTTTTTACTATAAAGAAATATTATTCCATCTCTCCTTCTATATCTTGACAATGCGTTAAATATATACATATACTTTTAAAGTAACTGTGTGTGTTTATATACATATATGCGTCTACACATGTATATACATCTAACATGTACATATTGTATATACATCTGGTATGTATACATATATATACATGAATACATACATACATGTGTACATATGTATATATGTGTATATATGTGTTAATTTTTTCTGGTTTGTTTTCTTCTAGCTTTGAAGAATGGAGTTCAATATATGAATTATCCATAGAGACCAGTAGGCCTATTGAAAATCCCTATGGTGGAGTGCTAGGAGCCAGAAGTGCTGAATTCTCCTGCAGTTCTATAAATGAACTAAGCCACACTTACTGACCCTGTTACTAAAAACCACTTGCCTAAACATTTTGTGTCTATTTTCATTTGTAAAGTGAGAAATGTACTTACTGAACAGAGTCGTCATAAGAGACAAAGATGATTGTGAAAGTGCCTTGTAAATGGTACATCTGAACCCCAAATTATCGATAAGTGCTCATTGTTTGTGCCTCAAAAGAGCTCAGAGATCACTGAATCTAGTTCAATTCACTTAAATTATGACATGGAAATGGAGGCAACAAGGGGTGAGTATTTCACCCAGAGCCTCATAGCTCTACAGAGATATGGATGCAGTATCATACACTTCAATCCTGTCATATTTTGTTTCCATAACATGATATGGTACATTACATAAAACCTGAAAAATTAGAAAATAAACTTAAAAAAATTGGAAGATGAGAACTTTGGATAATCTGAGTCTAAAGTACTTCATACTACTTTAGGTTACCTCCTATTGAGGGCATGATAAATGGGTAGCAGAGAATATCATGGAAAGACATGGAGCATAGTTTATGCAAATGTTGAGTTACTCAGTGTAATGTGTGAAAAAGGAGTTTCGTAAGTTTCGGTCAGGGAAGAAGGCAGGGTTAAAATTTCTGCTTGAGAGTTTGGAGCCTTGGGAAGACTTTAAATGTGGAGAAACACAGTACATTAGATTCCTTTGGTAATATTAAGGACAAATATTTTGAAGAGCACCAGGCTGAAGGAAGGTAGAAAGACCATTCCATCACTGCAATCTATGCGGGAGGTTATACAGACCTGCATGGCAACGTGAATTGAATGGAGAAGATGAGATGGAGTTGAGAACTATTTAGAAAATAAACGTTAGCATTGATGAGGATACTTTGATGTAGATGATAAGGGTGTAGGACACCAGGAAGATTTTCCAATTTCTAGGTGGAAGGAGATTTATAAGAGTGTGTTAAAGGGGAATATGGGGAAAAAGGGATTTAGAAAATAGGTACGTAGTTTTGAAATGTAGTTTGTGATATTCTAGTACAATACCCAAGTGAAGTTGCCACTTGGCAGTGGCATATGCGTCTGAACAGAGCAAGGAATCTCGAATGGAAAGAAAACTTTGGAAATCAGTCATATATCCATGGGTTGTTGAAACCAGGAAAGTGGATGCGAATACCCTTTGAGAGTATAAGATGATAGAACTCTGAAAACACGGGTATCTCTTAGACTCTCGTCCTTCCTCAAGTAAGTGTGGGAGACACCACAAGGAGAGGTTAGTGGGACAAACTGGCACAGCCTTTTAAGGGGATTTGTTTCACTCACAAAAGAAGCCCAATTTGCAGCATACTTACTTAAAATGAGGGTTTGGGAACCTGATCCCAGGTTTAATAAATCTGGGAAAGTGGCCAAGGTCCCCGAATTTTAAAGACTTTAAAGAGTCTCTGAGAATGTGTCCCAGGTCACTGTATTTTAAAGAAGCCCTCCAGGGGAGAACCAATGCTCTGAGGGTTGCAAACCAGGGTTTTATTTGTTAATGCAACACTTTAGCGGGCTCTAGGTACAGAGCTTTCAGATGCGGGTGTAAGAGGAGATTTTCAACACTTTCCAGATACTGAGTGATCCTTTTCTAAAACTGAGAGGCCTCCTAGACTCTCATCATAAGCTAGGAAAGTAGCTGTTGCTGTTTATTTTACACCAAATGCTGAGAGCTGCCACCCTCATTCTTAGCTCATTCAAAGCAACAGAGTTTTCCTCTTGAGAGCAGGAGACAGAATTCACCATGACAAAGCATGGTTTTAGAGTAAAGTGTGAAGTGTGTAGCTATGCCAATAAAAGGGGTAAAGAGGCAGGACATCGTGATTGTGCTATAGGGTCAGCATTGCTTACTTGCTTAGTGATCTGGGCCAGTCCACTTAATCTCTCTGAGCCTCAATTTCCTCATCTGTAAAAGGGGATAATAGTACTTCTCTCATTATTTTGTAGTGAGGACTAAATGAGATCAGATATCTGAGGTGCTTATCCTCTGGAAAGCTCCTAATAATAAGATTAGCTACAATTAATACATGTGTTAAGAAATGTGGGACCAGAGGCTCTGAAACTCCTGATGAGTAGTTCACAGAGATAGCTGAAGGCTCCGAAATCTTTTCTGGTCCTCAGATTCCCAGGGTAGGGTACGCTCCGGGCAAAGATGATTACATTATTTTTCTCTCTTACACTTATTTTCCTAGAAGATATTTCTCAAGGAAGATGAGAGCCTTTGTAATGTTCAACCTTTAAAAATCAATTATTCCTGAGTTATTTTTGCATTTATGAAAAGCGCCAAATTAATTTCGACTGAATTTTCTTTTCTGTGATCAATGAGGAGATCAGCTGGTAGAGATGACGAGCTTCTAACAACACTGGGTATTGCTCCTCGGAGTTCTAATTGCCCTAATTCTCCATAATTCATTTCTGAGAACTAGCATCTTTCATACAGTCTTAAAAATCTCAGCTTCTTAATATATGCATGAATGGCAATGTGCTGTTATTCAATTCAAGTGGCGGGGTTTACATGTTATAATTCTGCATGGAGAAAAGCCTTGAAATCCGGAAGCCCTGGTCTCAAATGTTCTTCATTCCAACAACACACAAAGAGACAAAACCTTAGAACAGAGGTGGGATCATGATATCCTTCTCTCATTCATTATTTACAATATCTCTTCCTCCGTACCTAGATTTCCTTCCACACCTTAGAAGTCATGGGGAGATAGATTTGAACTAGAGTCTTGAGGTAAATTATGCCATATTCCATTACCTGAATCACTATCTCCCCAACACCTTTCCCTCCTTTCTTTTTTTTTTTTCCAAAAGAGTACATCTTTGGAAATTGAGAATATTCAGTGAACAGGACTCATAAATCAAATCATTATCATTAATAATCAAAGTGAGACATTGTAAGAAATAGCAAATTAATCACAACTGGCAGGTGAAGCTACTTCCAGCCTCTGCTTTCTGCATACTAAAGGGAGCAGAATTTTCCCCAGTGAGTTTTTATTTTTCTTAAATTTATTTTCTTAGTGAACATTGCACTCTTTGGTTGACTGAGAATTATGTCCAAACCCAAGTTTCCCTAGTACTAATAGGACTAATTCTGTTGAATAAAATTTGACTTTCAAAAGCATTTTTGTTCCATAAATAAGATATATTATGATTTGGTGTACTTTATTAGTATATCATTGCATATTTGAAATTAAAGACATTTTTCTAGAGGAGAAAAATAACTAATGGTATCACAAATTGGGATTTGAATGTAATTATTTATTTTCCATGTCTTGGGTCATACTTATGTGATGGCCTATCATCTTAGTTTAAATGCCTTTTTGGTAAAAATGGAAGAAAAGCCTAAATATAATATTTTCTACTGTTATGATAGTTTTCAAAGCATGACTAATAATTCATACATTTTGAGAATTTTGAGAACATCTTATTTCTCCAGGAGAAAAATAAATACTTCTTTTCCATCATGTTTACCTTCTCGGCTTCCCTGTGAAGTAAGAACTACTTTCTTTAATCTAGAGAAAGTGAGTCAGAAACAGCTAAATTTCTATCATGTCACACAGCAACTCTGGGTTTAAATTTAACATAGACTCGAATTTCCTGCCCCAGTATTAGACAATGTTGTCAGAATTTTCACTTCTTAGTGACTTTCAAAATGACATACACATTTTTTAAAGTAGGAGAAAATAAGTATACTAATATCTGAATTATATTTTTATTTCTATAATTTATTAAAATTTACTAAGTGAAAATATATGCCATATTTCAGAAGGTACAGAAATATTTTAAATTCCATGTTTAAGGGAAAGGCAAACAAAATATGGGGGATTAGAAGGAAACAAAAATAAAAAGCAAAGTATATTTAATATTGAGAAACACCGTATCTCTGTTGTTAGCCCTGTGTGCTTACAAGAGTCTGTACTTTCGTTAAGCATAACTTAACTAAGAAATGGGGGAAGAAGGGACTGAGACTGTCATTCCTCTTTACCCAGAATCATTTTTCCCTTCTGCGACTGTTGCCAATTATCCAAAGCTCAATTCAATAATCCTCATCAGTACTCTAGGAGTTTAACTGGAAAGCAACATTAAGGTTTAAATATTAGAGTTTTGTGAGTGTAGGATTCTGAAAATCTTTCTAGCAGATTCCTGGATTATTCAGGAGTGACAGGGTCTATTTCTTTCATATTACTTACATATGGGTTTTTCCTTCCTTTGAAAGCATCTCTATTTGGTAAAAAGCAAAATTAAAGTGATCGTATGTTGCATATTATATTGAAGATGGACGAGGAAAGTGCTTTAAAAATAGATAAATGCATTTTCTTTCTTTAACGTTACACATATTGGTTACTTTTTCCTGTCTATTTTCTAGATGTTTTTTTCCGTTTCTGTTTGCAAGATGATTTGTCATTCTCCTTGAATTTCTTTCTCTACTAATCTTCCACAGGGGCAGTTAGTCATCTGACGTGATGAGATGGTTCCTGGGTCTGATGTGTTCTTCACTGGTGGACCCAGCCCTGCTCTTGAACACACGAATGTCCCTCAAGTCTGAAGGGATGAAATTCCAACTTCCTAATGAGGGAGACAATGGGTTTCTCAGAAAAACGGGATAGTTTGTTTTCCTTCCTTCCTTCCTTCCTTCCTTCCTTCCTTCCTTCCTTCCTTCCTTCTTTCCTTCTCTCTTTTTCTCTTTCTTTCTCTCTCTGTCACCCAGCCAGGCCGGAGTGCATGGCATGATCTTGGCTCACTGCAGCCTCCACCTCCTGGGTTCCAGCGATTCTTCTGCCTCAGCCTCCAGAGTAGCTGGGATTACAGGCATGTGCCATCATAGTTTTCTATTTGAATGACTTGCTATGTTGGTTATCTGTGAGAAAGTGATTTGCCCCTTTTGGAAGGAATACATAACTGTAATAATTCAATTCTGAACTTGAAGAAAAAAGAAAGCAAAGTAGCATAAAATTGTCTTTTTTTGTTGTTGTAATTTGTTTTTCAAAATGTTTGAGACAACGTGTTTGAAGGCATGATGTCCCCCTTTCTTACTTAGTTCAGAATATTCCACAAGTGAGTGATGGATATACTATGGAAACAGTGTGTTCCACGACGTCTGTGTTTAATCTAACAAAGCACCTCGTTTATACTCACTTGGACCTGAAGAATTGTTTGTTATTGGAAACCCAAAGAAAACCACTTTCTGGCTGTTGATACACGGACCAAAAAGTTGTAACATCTGAGGGTCGCACAGGTAGGTTTCTTGATTGTTGTACGTTTATTTTTCTATTATTTCTGACTTGCGAATGAGGAAATAAGTCATTAAGAAATTGCTAAATTAGTTTGCAAACCATGGGCAAGAAAGAAATCAAACAGATTCCTGAACACAGTCGATCAGCTAAGTCTAATTTTTTCCCCCCATTTCTTTTTATTTTTTCCTCTCCTGTTGTGTTTCTTCTTCTTCCCCTTTCAGGCATCTCGTCGAGTTTTATTTTCTGTAACTCACATAGTGCTGCAGAATAATGTTAGGCCTTTGCAGTTTATTTCTTGCAATTTAACTGCATAAATATAAAAAGTGCCTGAGTAATAATGCACGTTGGGTTATTCAATAGCACAAGGCATGTAAAGCGATTTCATATCTCCTTGAATCAGGAACATTAATTAATCATATGATGAGAATGCAACGTTTTATTTACCAGTGCAAGAGGCTGCCAAGATCTTTCTGAGTTTAATAATTGCACACGCTGTGGAGGGAGGAAAAATTAATTTAGTTATTAAATTGGAGGGTGTTTTTTTTTCTATCACGGTGATGCTGGAAAGTAGCCAGGCCATAATGTTAATGTTAGCAGAGTTGAGATGTGGATGGCTTTCACTAAAAGCTTTCCTCACCTTTACTAAAATAAAAATAGAAAAAAGAAAAGTGTTGGGAATGGTGCACGAAACTTGCTTTTCATGAGTGCAGATAATAAAGTTTCTATCTTCCCCCTCAAGCACAAAGGGATTGCAGTGGACTAGATGCATGCACAAATAGCTCCCTCCCAAGGTGCAAACGTTGCCTGGAGGAAGCGCCTTGTGCCATTGGCCAAGTGCAGTAGTTTTATGGGGGCAGAGCAAGTCATCATCAAAGCGTAGGGCTGCCGGAGAACGAAGGTGCCGGCGACGAGGCAGTGTGGCAAAAAGAAGCCGGGTAGATTTTTTGGATTTGTGGGAGGAGAGTTCTGTAAATATTTGTTAAGTCTGGTTGTTCCAGGCCTGAGTTCAAGTCCTGGATATCCTTGTTGATTTTCTATCTCGTTGATCTATGTAATATTGACAGTGTAGTGTTAAAGTCTCCCACTATTAATAAAACAAGAATCCCATTCTCTCTCCCTCTTGCTCTTCCTCTTTCTTTCTTTCATTCTTTTTTTCTTTCTTTTGCTGCTTCTTTCTTTCTCTTCTTTTTCTAAAATCTCTTCCTCTTTCTTTTTCTTTCATTCTTTTCTTCCTTTTGCTGTTTCTTTTTCCTTTTCTCTTTTTCTAAAATCTCTTCCTCTTTCTTTTTCTTTCATTCTTTTTTTCTTTTGCTGTTTCTTTCTTTCTCCTTTTCTCTTTTTCTAAAATCTCTTCCTCTTTCTTTCTCTCTTTCATTCTTTTTATAAAAAAAAAAAAAAAAAAAAAAAGAAGCCGGGTAATTCGCCATACCTTCCTTGCCTCTTCATCTGTACACTTGTTAGTTTCCCTGGCACAAATGTTTTCCTTGTTGATTTTCCCTCTCTACTCTCAGATTTCAAATTTCTATTTTCAAGCATGATCTCCGGTGCCTCCACTTCCTAGAGTCTCACTGGTTACCTAAATGCAAAGAGATCTTGATTTAAATTTTCCCCACATCCTTTTATTTCTCCCTCTTCCTCTTCCTTTGCTTCTTCTTCCATTAACTGAACTCACTTTGACTTGCAGCACTTTCCCAAACACATAATATTGAACCTGTAGGTTCCATACTCAAATGTACATTGTCTTTTGTTTCCTGCGAATCTTCTTGAAGGCGTTACCAATCTCTACAATCCTAAATGTTAAACAGTGTCATTTGAGATTGTAGAGATTGGTAACAAACTAATCTCTAATTAGTTCCTCATTGCCTTCATTTGAAGGGGAAACAACATTGGTGTGGAGGTGTGGCTACCAGTTCCATCAATTTATTAACTGTCTGTATCCTTCATCAAGTCAATTAATGATCCTGGTCACCAGTGCTTTCTGTAAAGCATATTACTGTAAAAATCTTTATGTCTCTGATATTGTGTGCTTTATTATATGCTTATTTTTACACAATACATTTAAAGTACAATGCTTTTCCCAAGACACCTAGAAAACTTCATAGTTTTATAGAAATAGAAGTCTAGAGCTGAAATTTGAGGAAAAGGGAAAGCTATGTATTATTCAGTATAAAATTTGTCATCTAAATTTTAAATTTATATTTAGTGCTGGATAAAATTTTTCTAGATTTTCATTATATTTAATAATCACTGAATTAATCAGATTTGAGGGTTACTGTTAAATGCATGTTCAAATGCATGCTGAATTAATAGATATGCAATAAGTTATAAGATACATACATAATAATATTTATGTAAACTATGTATGGAATCTGACTGGATTTAACTTAGGAAAGGTAGTCTTCAGAACATCCTTGGAAACGATTTTCCAAAGCCTATACATCTTTAAACATCATTTGGAGATTCTAACGTTTAATCATGGTCGGTTACACGGTTAACAATGTTATTTCAAATTTCTTTTCAGCTCTCAATTGCACTGAAATATTCATCTTTATCTTTTCCTGCACTATGAAGGAATTGAAAGAACATAAACATTTACCTGCAGTTAAAATTCCCACAATTCTCTCTCTAGACATGAGTTTCTATACTTGTGTCTAGAGGAGAGATGAAAAGGATACTCGTTGTGTGTTTTAAAGGAAGCCCTGGTTGTTAGCAATATTAAGCACTTAATATATAAATAAATAACTTCTAAAAATTCAGACCCTGGAGCCAGTAATTAAAGGCAGTGCTTCAAAACAAGTTTATTGGAATTACCTGTGTGAGAAAGGAACCGCTGCTTTGAGTTTGTGGGATACTATTATATTCATTAAAATAACTGACTACCTCCATCCTGATATATTGTCAAACTGCTCACTTGTGGAGCCTAGTAGAAAGCCAAGAAATTGAGCCATGCATACAGAGATATCTGACCTTTGACCACGGTGTAAATTTAATTTAGTGAAAAGGAAGAGTTTTTCAATAAATGACACTGAACAGTTAGATATTCATTAGCCAAAAAGGTGAACTTGATTCACACCTTGCACCTTATATGACGTATTGACTATGAATTTATAAATCTTCCAGGGAAGCGAAAAATCCACTCCATTAGCCCTTTGCCAACCAACCACATTACAGCAGAGTTGAGGAAATGTTTAAGTGGGTAGTAGCCATTCTATCAACTTGTGGTAGGACAAGGACGTAGGGCTTACTGGCTGAAGGAAATTGGGAAGTTGGAAAGTTTGGGAAGAGTGAAGAAAGGTGTGTTATTCGAAACTGGGCAGCACTGAGGGGCAGTTTTAAAAGGTGATAATGACCTGAGCTGGTGTGCTGTCAGCAAGACTTATTATCAGTCAAAATCTATGGGGAGGTAGCCACATACTGACAGCAAGTGAGAGCTGACATTTTAGTTCAAGGGAAGAGAAATAATTATAAAAGAAAAAAAGAAGAAGAATGAAGTCTTCCGAGCTTTGGAGTAAAAATGCTAAATTCTGTTCTGTATGCTGTTTTACGCGGTGACTCACGCCTGTAATCCTAGAACTTTGGAAGGCCAAGGCGGGTGGATCACTTGAGGTCGGGAGTTTGAAACCAGCCCGACCAACATGGAGAAACCTTGTCTCTACTAAAAATACAAAATTATCCAGATGTGGTGGCACATGCCTGAAATCCCAGCTACTTGGGAGGCTGAGGCAGGAGAACTGCTTGAACCCAGGAGGTGGAGGTTGCAGTGAGCCAAGTTTGTGCCATTGCACTCCAGACTGGGCAACTAGAGTGAAACTCTGTATTAAAAAAAAAATCAAGCAATATATGATACATTTTAAAATAATTGTAAAAAATATTGCTTATAAAGAGTAAACTTTTTTGATTTGAATAACTTTTTCTGAAAAATTATTGAGAGTTTTAGATAGTATATTACTAAATACCACTTATTTTCTAATGTAGTCCATTGTTTCCTATTGTAAAAGTAAATAATAAAAAATATTTAGAAATATGTAGGTGAATAATTTCAAGCATGGTTAGAATTCTTTTGCAAATGACTTTGTTAAGCAAAATCTCTTGATTTTTATATAATTCATTGTAATTATTGTAATATTTTAAATAAAATACTGATTATACATGTTTTGAGGATTGAATAATTTATTCTAACTTTAATATCATATGTAATGGGCTTTTTATAAATGTAATTAATAAAGCTCATATTAAACATCTTTAATGTACAAAGTATTGTGTCAGTTACTGGGTAATTCAAGTTGATTAATACTCAGTCCTTATTCTGGTTTGAAAAACAGAACTCAGAAAATAATAACTAAAAAGAGAACGGCTCATAAATGGAGTAGACAAATCAGAGTAGTCATTATATTCAGAGATGTGGAACTCAACAGCCAACTCATCCACACTGCTGCCCTTTCCCTTGTATAAATCCCCTTTCAAATTTACGGATGGAGTAAGGCGAAAAGCACCCAAATGAAAATCAAGAAACCTTAGTCTTATTTCTTATTCTATGCAATTTTGACATGTAATAAAACATATCAGAATTTCATTCTGCAAATCAGGAGACTTAAATCATGCTGCAGATACATGCTTCTGTGGACTTTTATTTAAATGAATACCTGTAGTATGTGGACATGGACTCCCTCTCTATTCATATCGACCAAGTCAGAGTTTGAAGAGAATTATTGGGATCTTACGAAAGCTATTTACATGCATTGTGTCTTAGTTGAATTTTCTTTAATATAGATATAATATTACCTTCGTGGATTAAAGACAGGAGCTCTGTTTGCTTTCAAGGTCCCTGCTTGGTCAGGACCTGTAGGTGTATGAAAGCCATTAATTTTATGATCATGCACAAGATTGTTGTTCAGAGTTATGACTTGGGAAATGCACCCACAAATGATGTTTACTGCCACTTCGATGATTGTAACATTTGCTCCTTTTAGTTTAAAATACCAAAATAGTGGCAAATTCAGCTAAATAAATGTGATATATAACACATTTAGGGACTACACACCAAGTGTATCTAAAAGCAAAATCCCATCCATCTTTCCATTTTTCTCTTCATTCTTTTCCTCTCTCTTCCCCGCCCCTCTTCCTTCTTCCCTCCTCTCTTCTCACCTTTCCTCTCCTCTTCTTTCCCCTCCCTCACCTCCCCTCATCTCTTTTTCTCTTCTCTACTTTCCCTTCCCCTCCCCTTGCCCATCTCCTCTACTTTCTTCTCTGCTACTTTCTTTCTCTCCCCTCTTTGTGTTCCTATTCCATTGCAGAAACTCAATAAATATCTGTTGCATTAAAAGGATCTAAGGTCAGTATAGAGAATGCAATGGAACATCAACCCAAGTTTGTAACCATAACATAGGCATTTTTAAAATGAATATTGTCAGGAAAGATACAGTTGCACTTTGCTTTATGCAAAGATACACAAAATAAAGCATAGCAGTTTTATAAATCTAATTAGACCTCAAATTTACCAATGACCCAGCAAGATAAATAATTTTTATTTATTTTGCATAAATTGAAAATTCTTTTTAAAATTGTCTAAAATTGAGTAACAATTGCCTTCTTTATTCTTTGGGGACATCTTGATTTAAATATATCAAATTTGTTTAAATAATTTTTTAAAAAGTTAAAATCCGTTATTAGTACCATGCATCAAATTACAAAATATTTGAAGCATGTAATTTTAGTAAACAGGCCAAAAAATATATGGTTGGAAAAAGTCCCAAACTGTACAATTTAAATGATCACAGGACTTCATAGTTTCTTTTATCTGTACTCTGTATTTCATTAATAAATTCATATGATAAGGCAATGTCTGAATGACATAGAGGATAAAGAGAAAAGTGAAGTATCCAAGGTGCATTTTATAACTAATCAGAGTATTCTTATAGGTCTCTGATTTTAGGTACAGAAATGTGTATTTAGCTCAAAATAAAAGTATTCAAAATATTTATGATATTATACTTAAAAATCAAACCCAAAGGACACTATCAGAGAATAATCTTATCTTGATGCATGCTAATTTAGTAAACAGGACATGAACTATTTTGGAGTTAGACATGCAGCTTTCCCTGCAATAAACTCCAGCTATGTAAGTGACCTTGTACATGTTACTTAAACTTTCTGATTCACTTTCCTCACCTGTAAAACAGATGACTATACAGGATTGTTAGAAGTGTTTGCTGCTATGAGACACAAATCAAAGAGGCTTCCTTGAGACCTCTTTGCTACTTAACTAGAAAACTCTCATGGGGAGAAATGCCAGATATAGTATGCACCTAAAGTAAAATAAATAAATAAAAAAAAAGAGTTTGAAGTCATCCAATTTAGCTAAATTCTATAATCTTGAAAACAGTGATGGAGACAGGGTCTCCCCTATTTCCATACATAAATTTTACTTCTCTGATGAATAAGAGAAAAAGTTAATTATGGGATATTCCTGTGAGGTTGCTTGGAGATAAACTTGTCCAAATGTTTCCATAAAATTAAAATTAGTATTTAGATATGTTCTTATCTAGAGTCATGATTTTATTCTTTTCAGGAGATGCTATAGAAATAAGAGCTAGAATTACTTATGGTAGCTGATTTCTGGATTGAGAAGAAAGTTCAATACACTCTACCTCTCATTTTCTTACTTGAATTCTTGTATTTTTCTTGACAATTAATGTCTGGAAAGAATAATCAAGTCTTAATATTGCAGACAGAAACCTGTGTTCTAAAGGTGATGTTTTCGTTCTCTTTGTTTTTGTTCGTTTATCCATAAACTGTCCTGAGTGTTACAAATCTAGTTATAAAAATCTATATAATATTTTGACAAACAACCCATAGGTTATAAACCTGGAAATATGTATGAAATAATATAGTAATAAAATAATTCAACTAGGGTCAAGGGAATTTGATTCTAGTCTCAGTTCTGTCTTTAACACTGTGGGATTCTGAGTAAGTCTCCGTGATTCTGGCTATATTTCCCTAAGCAGAAAATCTTAGTTGGACTGGAAATTTAATGAACTTTTATGAATTTCTAGCTTTAAAAATCTAGAACTAACATAGGAAGGGACTTCTTTAGTTAATTCAAACAAACAAACCCTAAAAGTGTTTGAGAACATAGAACTTGTTCAAATTACTTTTATGAATTCTGAACTTCCCTTAAAGTATACACAAATAGATAAGTGAGATTAACCTCTCTTGTCATTCATACTCTTTATAGGAATACATAGGAAAGGTATTATTTTTGAAATTTCAGTAATTTCAATACTACTCAGATCTGTTGACCTTTATTAATATTATTTTGCTTCTGTAAAATTCATTATGTTAGCACTTTATTAAGACAATATAAGAGTAGGTCAGCATAGCAGCTGAGTCAAACAAACTGATGTCATCTAATAAGAAATAATTATTTAATATGTATTCACAATTTGTTTCCATGTAGACAACTGGGGATTGTTGTTGTTTTTCTTCAGAGCTCTTTAATTCATCACACAGATTGATTATGAGAAAATGCCATCAAGCCTTTTTCATGGTGACTGTTGGAAATGATCACCTCCACACTACACTTAGGTCTGCTGAGGAGTTACCGAAGGACTCACTGAGATTGACTTCTTGCTTTCATGCCATTTCGATGAGGTCGACACTAGGGTTGATAAAGAGATGGACAATTTCATGACACGGACATTTCAATGGTGTCAAACAAATACGCTAGCAGACAGCAACTCCTGTTTTGCATTTTGGCTTGTCTCAGGTAAGACACTGTGTGGTCTTAAAATGGAGAAAGAGAACAGTCACTCAGGCAGAGATTCTCAGAATGAACCTTTACTTAGGGAAAGACTGTTGGTCTCCATATTCTTGCATTTGGTCATCCCAAAGGTGACACTGGAATGGAGGAGCAAGTTGATTACATGATAATACTCATCCCCATGGTGAGGTCCTTGGAAGATAAACTTGTCTAAATGTTTCTATAAAGCTAACATCGTTAGTTAGATATGTTCTTATCTAGAGTCATGATGTTATTCTCCTCTTGATATAAAAACAGGACTTGAATTTCTGATTTCAGTTTCTGTCCTTTCAAATAGCTCTATGATCTTAGGGGGGAAAAAAAACTTCTTTTTAAAAAAATTATTTATTTTTAAATTTACTTATTTATTTTTAACTTTTATTTTAAGTTCAGGGGTACATGTGTACATTTAATACATAGGTAAACTTGTGCCATGTTGGCTTGTGGTACAGACTTTTTCATCTCTGAGGCGTTAAGCCCAGTACCTATTAGTCATTTCTCCTGAGCTTCTCCCTCCTCCCACCCTCCACCCTCTGACAGGCCCCAGTGTGTGTTGTTCCCC
>CAUYQU010082207.1:0-36057 GCA_963574635.1 Cheracebus regulus | reverse complement strand
CGTGTGGCTCCTCTGCCGGGAATCTCCCAGTCTGTGGGCAACAAAAATTCGTCGGAAAGTGCGGCGTCCACTCATTCTCTGCGCTTTCACTGGGAGCTACATTCCTGAGCTGTTGCTAATCGGCCATCTTGGATCTCTCCCTCTTGGGCTTTTAAAAGAGCACTCTAAATACATTTTTTTTCATTACTCACTTATGAACAACTGCTGGCTAAAGGTGTTCCTTTTGGGATCACAGAGAGATAACAAAAGAAGGAAGTGGGGTTTTGGAATATTCTTTGACATTCCAAACATAACAAATATTAGAAAACATCCAAATCAGGAAGAGAAGGACTCCCCCGACACAAGGCTGCAGGGCTCACAAGCACTTACAATTCACTCAACAGTTTCAGGACCCATGAAGACAGAGCCACAGATTCCCCTAGTAAGGCTATTTTGTTTATAGTTGTGCAACTATAGGGGCTTGGATGATAAAACATCTCTAATGAGCCTAATAGAAGACAATGGCAGCTGTTATTTACCTAGAGGCCAGCTAAGGTAAAATATGCATGTGGGCTGGGGATCATTTATGCAACATTTAACAGGGGTCAGGGATGGAAGGGAGCCAGAGGTTGAGGCCTTTCATGTGGAAATATCATTTTCCAATCATACATAAGATAGCTGCATAGTCCAATCTGGGGTAACCTACATCGTGCAGGAGGAGAGGAAACCAGCGCTTATGGAAGGAACACTTACCACGTGCCTAGAGCTAATTCCTTCACTTCCACTTATTGTTTTTTCTAATGTGATGCAAGCTCAGAAACAGCCACTTTTAGAATCTCCATTTTATATAAGAAAATGAATGCTTAGTGACTTGAAGAATTATTCTTTCAAAGCCAAAAGCATGGAACATTCAAATCTAGATCTGGCGGGAAACAAGACAAAGAACTTCCTACTTAAGACAATTTTTAAAAATACTTAATATTGTACCATCAAGTTTGTAGATGAAAGATGAAAGTCCTTATTTATAAAACTTGTGTCATTATATTTACTCTAAATGGGAATTAATTTTGGCTTTATGCTTCCTGGGAAGTGTCTTAGATTTGGGCTGCACAACAGATACTATAGACTAGGGGGCTTAAACCATAGAAATTTATTTTCTCACAGTTCTGGGAACTGCAAAGTCCAAAATCAAGGCATGACAGTGTTTGGTTCCTGGCAAAGGGCTCTCTTCCTGGCTTGGAAATCCTGCCTTCACCCTGTATTTGTGCTAATATAGTGCAAGGTATAACTACAGAGAAGGAGAGAGCTCTGGTGTCTTTTCCTCTTGTTATAAGGATATGAGGCCCTATTCTTATGACCTCACTTAATTTTAATCACCTCCTAAAAGTCCTGTCTTGAAATATGGTCACATTGGGAGTTGGGGCTTGAACGTAAGAATTTTGAGGGAACACAATTCAGTTCATAGCAGAAGTCAAGGAGAGAGATGAGAAGTGAAAATATTTTGCCTAACTGATGAGGTTCATAAACTCTGGAAGGTGTTTGACATTTGTCTGGTACTGTCATCTTCAGATTTATGCATCTATCTCTTCAATAAAACATGTAGGCAAAATGATAGGGTCCCCTTGCTTGTATCCTCTTATTACAGTCCTTTGTTTAAGGGCTTAAACTCTTCACTGAAAGCCTGGAGGTAGTTCTGCTTCTTTCAAGATCCTTCCTGAACTGCTCCAGTCCTTGGAATGTCCCCTGTTGTCTGCTTCCCAGTCCATACTCATGCAGCTATCACTGCTCTCTTTGTCTCTTGAGTCTTCTCTCTTTCCTCCTGCTGTTTTCCTTCCTATGTGGCTGGGGATTTTCTGATGGCAGAGAAAACATCCTTCTTATGTCTCCATTACAGGGTTCAGTGAAGAGGGATGGCTCACTCACTGTTGGCAAGTTCTGCTTTCTTTCCCTCTTGGAGAAATTGGTATCAGCAAGCAAGTGTAACTTTTGTGTGCATAAAGTGTGAACTGAGTTCTTGATGGAATTTTAATCTTCCAAAGAATCCTACAAGGAAAGCTTGATGAACAAACAGGCCAAGAAAGGAAAAATTCCATTCTCCAAATCACACAGCCAGTAGAGTGTGGATCTAGGAGATAAAGAGGGAAATATGGCCAGGCATGGTGGCTCACGCCTGTAATTCCAGCACTTTGGGAGGCCAAGGAAGGTGGATTACCTGAGATCAGGAGGTCAAGATCAGCCTGACTAACACGGAGAAATCCCATCTCTACTAAAAATACAAAAGTAGCCAGGTGTGGCATGGCACATGCCTGTAATCCCAGCTACTTGGGAGGCTGAGACAGGAGAATTGCTTGAACCCAGGAGGCAGAGGTTGCGATGAGCCAAGATCGTGCAATTGCACTCCAGCCTGGGCAACAAGGGCAAAACTCTGTCTCAAAAAAAAAAAAAAAAAAAAAAAAAAAGAGAGAAATCTATCCATCTATCCCCTGGTCTCTTCATCCTACTTGGAGCGTGGCAAGCCCACCCTGAGTCTGGACACTTATGTTTGCTTTTTCTTCTGCCTTGAATCTATTCCATCTGTCCTTTGCTGCACTCACCAACTCACTCATGAGGTCTCTGCTCAATGCAATTCTTTTTTAGGGCTCATCCCTGACCAGTTGATCTGCAATGGTATTTCCTAGCCACCCACTGTCTCACCACTCAGTATATATTAATATTTTTTAATAAAAACTTTAAGTGATCTATACTTTTTATTTCACTTATTTAGTTGTTTTCCTGTTTATTACCTGGACCTTTTCTAGGATTTAAGTTCCATGAAGTCAAGGATTGTATTTCCTTATTCACTGCAATATCCCTTATGTTTTAATATATTATTATGTCCTCATAAAACAATACTGGGAGAAAAAGAGATTTGGGGATAATGTTAAGTGTACTTTAGAGAGCAGTGTATCTGAAAATGTGATCTCCTTATATCATTATCACCCGGGATCACCAGCATAACTCATTATTAGAAAAGCAAATTCTCATCTCAATAGATGCAGAAAATGCATTTAGTAAAATCCAATGTCCCTTCATGATAAAAACCCTTAGCAGACTAGGCATTGAAGGTGAATGCCTCAAAATGACAAGAGCCATCTATGACAAATTCAAGCCAACATCGTACTGAATGGGCAAAAGTTGGAACCATTCCCCTTGAGAGCTGGAATAGGACAAAGATGCGCACTCTCACCACTCCTATTCAACACGGTACTGGAAGTCCTAGCCAGAGCAATCAGGCAAGAGAAAGAAATAAAAGGTGTCCAGGTAGGAAAAGAAGATATCAACTATTTTTCTTTGCTGTTGATATGATTCTATACTTAGAAAACACTAAAGACTCTGCCAAAAGGCTACTAGAACTCATAATTTTACCAAGGCTTAATGATACAAAATTAATGTACAAAAATCAGTACCATTTCTATATACCAGTGACATCCAGGCTGAGAGTCAAGTCAAGAACACCACCCCCATTTACAACAGCACAAAGAAAATGAAACACCTAGGAATACAGCTAACCAAGGAGATGAAAGATCTCTACAAGGAGAATTAGAAAACACTGCTGAAAGAAATTGGAGATGACACAAATACGTGGAGAAAATAGTCCATGCTTATGGATTGGAGGACTCAATATTATTAAAATGGCCACCTAAATCAATTTACAGGTTAAACACTATTTCTATCAAACTACCAACATCACTCTTCACAGATTTAGAAAAAACTACTCTAAAATTTGTGTGAAATCAAAAAAGAGCCCAAATAGCCAAAACAATCCTAAGCAAAGAGAACAAATCCAGAGATGTCACGTGCCCTGACTTCAGACTACACCATAAGGCTATAGTAACCCAAACAGCATGGTAATGGTAGAAAAACAGACACATAGACCAATGGAACAGAATAGAAAACTCAGAAATAAAGCCACACACCTACAACCATCTGATTTTAGACAAGGCCAACAAAAACAAGCAATGGATAAATGACTCCCTATTTAATGAATCGTGTTGGGATAGCTGATTAGCCTTATGCAGGAGAATGAAACTAGACCATTACCTTTCACCATATACAAAAAAATTAACTCACAATTGAGTAATGATTTAAATATAAGACCTCAAACTATACAAATTCTAAATGAAAACCTAGGAAATACCCTTCTTGATATTGGCTTTGGCAAATAATTTTTGGCAAAGTCCCCAAAAGCAATTGCAACAAAACAACAATTGACAAGTGGGACCTAATTAAACTAAAGAGCTTCTGCATAAAAAAAGAAATTATCAAGAGTAAACAGACAACCTATAGAATGGGAGAAAATATTTGCAAACTATGCACTCAACAAAGGCCTAATATACAGATGTATAAGAAACTTAAACAAATCACAAGCAAAAACAAATAACTTCATCATAAAATGTGCAAATGACATGAACAGACGCTTCTCAAAAGAAGATATACAAATGGACAAAAACATATGGAAAAATGCTTATCATCACTAATCATGAGAGAAATGCAAATCCAAACCACGATGAGATACCATCTCACACCTGTTAGAATGGCTACTATTAAAATGTCAGAAACAATAGATGCTGGTGATTCTGCATAGAAAATGGAACACATACACTGTTTGTGGGAATGTAAATTAGTTCAGCTGCTGTGGAAAGCAGTTTGGAGATTTCTTAAAGAACTCAAAACTACCATTTAATCTGGCAAAAACAGATTCTCATACTAAAAAGACACATGCACTTGTCTGTTCATTGCCATGTTATTCACAATAGCAAAGACATAGAATCAACCCAGTTGCCCATCAATGGTGGGTTGGATAAAGAAAATGTGGTACATATATGCCATGGAAACATGAAACACTACACAGTCACAACAAGAATGAAATCATGTCCTTTGCTGCAACACAGATGGAGATGGAGGTCATAATCCTAAGCAAGTTAATGCAGGAACATAAAACCAAACACTGTATTGTTCTCACTTTAAACGGGAGCTAAACACTGAGCACACAAGGACATAAACATGGGAACAGTAAACACTGTGGACTACTAGAGAGGGAAGGAACAGAAGGAAGCATGGGTTGAAAGACTACCTATTTGGTACTATGTCCGCCACCTAGATGCAATACTCCCAAGTAGCAAGCCTGCGCATGTACCCCCTGTATCTAAAATAAACGTTGAAATTATAATTATAATTAAAGAGCAAATGCTCAAGCCTTACTCTAGACCTTGTGATTTAATAACCCTGGGGATGGGGCCCAGTAATCTGCATTTTAGCAGGCTCTGTAGATACTATTCTGATGCACTCATAAGCTTGAGAACCCTGGTTGGGCTGTGCTTCTTAATCTTTAATACACAGATGAATCACCTGGGGCAACCTATTAAAATATAGTTTCCCTTTGAGTAGGTCTACAGTGGGGTCAGCAGTTCTGTATTTCTAACAAGCTCCAGGTTATGCATATACTGCTGGCCACTAACCTGCCACTCAAGTAGTCTTTGCAGTCAGCTGGGGAGCTTTAAAAATCACTGATGCTGATCCCACCCTCAAACATTCTGATTTAATTGGTCTGGAGTGCAGCTCAACTGGGTCTTTTTATAAGCTCCACAGGCAATTCTAATGTGCAGTCAAGACTGAGAACGTGCTGCCATCAGGGTTTTCAGGTGGTTGTATCCTTAGAATGGCACTGCTGGGTGGATAGATGGGTGCATTACAGCTCATGGTCAAAGGGTGTCTTTGGACCAGGTTGTGCAGGGAGTGTAGACACCATGTTCACATTGCTGTACAGGTGGGTATACCTAGAAGAGATCTGAGTGTTCTGTGAGAAACCTAAAGAATGATGTAGAAACTAAGGACAAAGGGGGAAGCTCATTCCCCCAGCCTTCTTACCAACGTAGATGTGCAGACACCTCCACTGCATACAAGGATTTGATGATGCCCCATCAGCACAGACCCAATGAGGGCAAAAATTCCAGTGATGATTTTCTCCTGAAGATAACGCTTCTCCAGATGAACAAATGTTCCAGGGATTACATTAGCTGGCCAGGTTAATTAAAAACGACTCCAATAATTAGTTTTGTACATTCAGTTTCTGTTGTTAGTGCAGACTCTTTTCATGGAAGAGACAAAAGCCCCTAAATGAAGTTTCTGCTGATTTCTCCGTGCCTCCTTTGAATTTGTGTCCTAAAAAACACATCATGCATTCAGAGGGTTCTCTAGATTAAAAAAATGATCCGTTCATCTTCTCGGGCCTGGATTCATTGGGTCAGACCTAGAGATGAAGATAAATAATAGTGGTTTTTGTTTTTTGTTCCTGTTAATAGGCCCAGTGCAGCTCCTTAAAGAGGAGTGAGATTTATTAGGATGTTTCATGAAGGCTGCCCAAGATGAACAATGAGAAAATAAATAAAAATATCCTTCCTGATAAATTAAAATTTAAAAATAGGAATGTGGAAGAAGACGTACTAGACGAGACACAGGAAGTGGATTGAAGCCCTAGGTCTACCGCTCTCTTGTTTCACAATCTTAGGCAGAGCTTTTCTTTACTTCTGTCATCCACTTTATAATCTCAGGCTATTGTGGGAGTCATGAGGGTTGAATGGGGAAGACCTGGGAGGCATTACACAGACACAAGATACAATTGCTGAGACACTGGCTTTGATGAGTCTAGGCAGTAACATGACTGTATTCCCATACACTTTTCACAGAAGAATCCCTTATGTCGCCTGCCCCAGTGAAGGAGACCCAGCTAGGCCTGTGTGAAATGATTTCATCCTCCTTGATCATAGTGGATTGTTCCAGAATGTAGACACAGAGCTCAACCTGGCTTTATCATATTCTCTCTGCTAAAAATTAGAAACTTGGAATAATGTGACATAGCCTGGGAGGCACTTGAATGGTATCAGTGGTGAGAAGTGCTCTGCAATAGAACTTTCTGAAATGTTGGAGAATGGTTTCTAGCCCACACTACCCAACATGTGACTATTGTGCACTTGAAAGCTGCTTAGCATGCTGGAGAAACTGTATTTTAAATTTTATTTCCATTAACTTTCATTACATTGCATTTAACTTTTTTTTTTTTTCTGAGATGGAGTCTCACTCTGTTGTTGCCCAAGCTAAAGTGCCATGGCCCAAACTTGGCTCACTGCAACCTCTGCCTCCTGGGCTCAAATGATTCTCTTGCTCTAGCTCCTGAGTAGCTGGGACTACAGGAATGTGCCACCATGCCCAGCTAATTTTTTGTATTTTAGTAGAGACGGGGTTTCGCCATGTTGCCCAGTGTAGTCTTGAATTCCTGAGCTCAGGCGATCCGCCTGCTTAGGCCTCCCAAAGTGCAAGGATTACAGGTGTGAGCCATATTACATTTAATTTTAATTTTGCATTTAAACCTAAGAGCCAGTGGGTACTGTATTAGACCGCACCACTCCAGAATCAAGTTTTATGGCCTTCTGCTCCTACTAAGGGAGTCTCCAGAGCTTCCTAGGGTCTCTCCCTTGCCAAGTTTCAGCCTAACCATTGCATCAACTTCATGGACTACACAGGAGCTTTTGAATAAATACCCCAATTTATTTCAGCTTGCCAAATGAGCCTTAATTAAGACAGCATATCAATTAGAAAGGAGCTTAGATACTGTTCTTTCATGGAGCGATGTTTTCCCAGCACGTTAAGACCATACCATTGTGAAGATGCTGAGCCTCTTCTTGCTCTTGGGTGTTCCACCAATGTAGGAATTGAGAAAGGTCAAATAACCCAGGAAGGCCTAATACACTGAGAAAACTATCTTATTAAGTCACAGGGAAATCCTATATGAAATAGGAAAGAATGAGTGGCGTGATGAAGATGATTTACTTATGCCAGACAGTCACTTGGAATGAAGAGCGCTAACCAGGGGATGCTGGACAGCTTTATTCCCATTCCACATTTCCTCATTCTCCCAGGTGTGATGCAAGAAGCTCTGTGGCCACTCTGAGCCTCAATAGCCCCAACGTTTTAATAAAGCTTTAAAGCTAGAGTATTGCTAAGTTTCTTCTGCTTCTACTAGATTATAATAAACTATAAATGTGGCAGCCTTGCGACTACCCATTTGTCGTTGTATCTTTACACTGCCAGTGTAGTATACACTGTTATTAAAAAAAAAAAAAAAGTATAGAGGATCAAGTGAACAAGCTTTTCTTTTCTTTTTCTTTCTTCTTCTTCTTTTTTTTTTTTTTTTTTTTTTTGAGATGGAGTTTCACTCTTGTTGCCCAGTCGGGAGTGTAATGGCGTGATCTTGGCTCACTGTAACCCCTGCCTGTCAGGTTCAAGCGATTCTCCTGCCTCAGCCTCCCGAGTAGCTGAACATGCTTTTTTTGGACCTGGTCTAGAAGGCATATGGGTGTTTTGTCCTGAAGCTGGACTAGAATTGGGCCAAAGGCTAATAAATGCAGACGTGTACAAGTGGTCATTCCATTAGAAGTGTGCCATGATGACATTCATGAGCACTGGCTGGTTGTGTGACCTTTAGTCACTTTTGCACTCCGTGAGCTTTAGTTCCCAAATCATAAATAATGAGATGAACAGGAAATTGTATAGTTTAAAGATTGCAACTGTTATCACATAATAGCTCATACAAGTCTCTTAACAAGCATTTGAGGTAGACGTCCTGTTCTCACCATTGTCACTAGTCATCATTGCACCCCACCCCCACCACCAGCATATCATTGTTATTCCATTGCAGATGGGGACACCAGGGCTCAGAGAGATAAAGCCAGTTGATTCAGATTGCACGGCTAACAAGTGAGGCAGGCAGAACTCACAACTGGGTCTTCTGACTCTAAATCCAACATTTAGTAGAGAAGAACATCTGTATCTGCTTTAAAATTTTATGGAGACAGATGAAATACCATATGTTTAATATTTTGGAGGAAAAATGTGAAGCAAATAAAGTTTGCATTTTAAGACATGAGAAGGGCAAGAGTGTCACTCTTTTTTGGGTCTGGATTTCTGGGTGTGATCCTGAGTGTTTGGTTCTCAGATGATATCTACAGCCTGAAAAGAGTCTCAGATATGGAAGGGGAGAGTCACTGGGTACTGGAGAAGCTTGAAGGGCTTATCTGACATGTAAGCCAGATCACTTTTGTTCTATACAGTGTTTAATAATAGCTAATTCTCCTAACACAGAGCGTATTCTATTGTCCCCACTGAATTCTTACAACAGCCCTATGTAACAGTACTACAGTTCATAGTTTTCATGTGAAGTTTGTCAGAGAAAGGTAGACTTGCCCAAGATTACAGAAATAGAAGTTGGCCAAACCAAAATTCACACCCTAAATCTGCCTGACTACAGAGCTTAAGTTTTAAGTTATGATGATATGGTTTTCTTGTTTCCTTCTTGTTCATTATAGATCTTTAATAAAATTTTGCTTCAACAATTCATCTTTTTTTTTTTTAACTGGCATCACAGAAAGAAAAGAAGCCAGTGTCTGTGCTGCAGACATCACAGGACTTACTGGGGACAATTTGATGGTGGTGGGAACATTGGCATGAGAAACCCCAAGGCAAAGTGCACCTCAAGAATATCAGTGTCTTCTAGATATTTCCTCTCTGATGTTAACATAGAAGTGCCATAGCTTTTCTTAAACAGGGACCTGCATAACTGTGCTCACAGGCTTCTTAGATCATATCTCTTAAAATGCACCTTATTCATCTTGGTACTACATAACTAAGCTCAGAGCCAGACAGAGTAGACTCCATTGGAGGCATGAATCATTTTGACTCCTAATATGGTTAATAGGTAAGCACACATAGACCCCTCTCCAGCCTTTGTCTTATTTTAACCTCCCGTAAAACACCATTTATATGTTCTATGTGCAGAATGCAAGAAGACAAGCATGAGGCTGAAAAGTATTACGTTTTCTTGTTAAAGGCTACAGTCACCTATTACAGGAACACAGGGATATGATGTTGGAAGAGCTCTCTATCTGGACCTCTCCAGATGACTCAGCTATAACAAAGACCCTATGGGAATGCTCTGAAAATTCTGA
This sequence comes from Cheracebus regulus, assembly GCA_963574635.1. Classification (NCBI taxonomy): domain Eukaryota; kingdom Metazoa; phylum Chordata; class Mammalia; order Primates; family Pitheciidae; genus Cheracebus; species Cheracebus regulus. The sequence continues at coordinate 26,038 of CAUYQU010082207.1, read as the reverse complement.
GAATTTTTAGAATAAGCCAAGCCAGGAGAGCATATGTGAAATTTTGAGGATGAATATGGGTGACTTCAATGCTCAGGTCAAGGACACCTCAAGATGCTCCACTCAGTAACAGGCTATCTGCAGATAGATGGCCACCCACCTAGGGATTTCAGGGTTTCTAAGCTAATGGTGACTTTATTGATACTACAGAGAATTACTGAGAATTTCTATCTTCTGGCTTTCTCCAAAATTCTTGGTAATTACTGATTTGGCTTTGGTTCTAATTCACCTATTCTACTGTGTGATCTATAGCAAGGGATCATTGGATTGGAGAGTTTCTATTGATATCATGGGCTGATATTAATAGAACTCAAGGACTGAACTCACAGATTATTTTGTTTATAGGTCAGATACTGCAAAGAGAGAGAGGCAACTAAAGACTGGAGGTGACCAGGGGTGTGGAAGAACTCAGACAATGGTGTATCCACAAGTATTGGAGCTCTGCGATGATTTTCAAATTCCTGTAGGGATGATTATTCAATGATAATCAAAATGTTCATTTAGATTCAGGACTTAATGAGAGAGATTTTACAGCATGAGATTTTACCTACACTGAAAGTGCCTTGAGGACAAGGGGCCATGCCTTTGCCATAATCTTGGTACATGACATTATGTCAACTACACTGTCCAATATCAACAACTGTTTGGTGACATGGACTGTGTGAAGCAACTGAACTTGCTAGACAAGGAACTTTATAGGAATCAGAATTGTAATTACAAAGGTTTCCTGGTTGTTTACTATCAGAGTCTGTCTAGTCACCTACCAGGTGATCTGTCCATGTGAGAGATGCCTAGATGGGTCCTTTTCTGAGATGCTCTCGAGCTGTGTACATTAGTAGCTAATGGCCACATCATAGTACAAATCACTAATCATATCTCTGTGCTTGGAGCTGATTGTATTAATGAAGGGGTTTGGGGGTCTGAAGAGTCAAGACCTTGAAGTGGTAGGGAAAACATTAGCTAGGGAAGAAATATATGGGAGAGTCCAGGTCCTTGATTAAAACCATCTCTTTATACCAGTTAGTTCTAGTGTTGCCCAAAGACCTACTGTCTTTCCCATAGCACCTTCTTGGCTGCTCTGCCAAGATCTTGGTGGGTTACCTTTGGCTGAATCTGATTGGGGCTAGAGAGGAAACTCCATCCCTACCAACTAGACACAGCGTTGTCATCTTCCTGTTCATCCGGGTATTTTATTTATTCTCTGTCTCCAGAGGGAGGCATCCACTGCTCCTTGAATCAAGAGTTTGACAGATACTCCCCTAGAATGCATGCATGTGTGTAGACATCCATCCTTCCATCTCTTCCTCTTGCCCTCCCTCCCTCAAGTGCACTGTAGTGGGTTCCAGGTAATCTGCCATGAACTTCATGAGATTGTGGCTAGGTCACCTACCCTTGGTAAATTGAGGAGTCTGCTTAGTTTCCTCCTAGAATTGTTCCTTTTCTTATGCATCATTATCAAGCGTTCCCCATAGTCACCATGCAGGATAAAGAAAGGTATACGGTCTATTTCCCAATCAAAGAGAAATTTGGATTTAGGTGTGCAGAGGTGATAAGGCAACAGTGAAAGCCATGTAACTGGGCAGAATACTGTGTTGAAATAAGAGAGGCAGCAATGTTCTGCTAATGATGAGGAAAGGGAGAAATCCCAGGGAAAAATCTCTAGAAAAGTTATGTAGAAATCTGAATTTTTATTAATAAGTAGAAATTAAACAGATGGAAATAAGCAAGGCAGAGGGGCTTACCAGAAATGGTGGAGGCAGCATATTGTATATAAAACAAAGAGTATCCAAGAAGGTAAAACACAAACTCAGTGTTTTGTTTTGTTTTAGGTGGCTAAGTTGTGAGGCCAGATACCAGGCATGTTTAAATGACAGGCTAAGGATGTAAGGCCTTCCAATCAAGGTAATTGGGGGCCTTCGAAGGTTAAGCAGGGCAATATCTTTTAAATCACCTTTTGGGAAGAACAGTTTGGCAATCTGGAGGAATGTGGACTGATTGAATGGGCCAGAGTTAGAAGGCAGAGAGAGACTACGCAGAAATGTCTTATTCCAAGTTGGCTATTTTTCTGCTGGAAAAAAGAAATCCTTAGCTTCCAATGAACTGCCTTTTATTATGGCACAAAAGCCATAAAAGTAGTGATGTATATAAAAGCAGTGCAGGATGTTTTTAGTGTCTTTATGAAATAAAAACAGCAGTAGATAGTTAAAATTGGAATGCCCTGCATCAGGTTATAACCATCTGAGTTTGAGAACTTGCAGCAGCAATGCAATCATATTTTTATAGCTCTAGTTTGGTCTTTTCACTCAGATAACTGAACTCTGGGTGGATGAGAAGGGAAAACCCAGCAAATCAGGGCCATTAAATAGCAAAGGATGAGACTCTTTGAATTTCAATGGCCACAGTAGTTAACCATTTGATAAAAACATTATTATTTTCCCAAATCAGAAATATATGTGCTACGAATAAAGATAAAATTGATACTTGGGAAACTGGTTCTCTTACAAAATAATGTGATTAGTAGGAATCAGACATACCAGGTGCTTTGACATCTGTAACTTCATTTAGAGCCCATACCAATTTGAAGGGCAACTTTCACAAACTCATAGATATGGACACTAAGGTTCAGGGGAGTTGAGAAGTTTGCCCACAGTCAAAGAGTTATCACATGGTGTTCCTGGATGTATCCTGAGATGGATTCTATATCACTTGTCGTATCTACCAATGCCATGTGAAATTATCCATAAACTTTGATTTTCTCTTTGTTGGTCTGTGAAGATTTAGTATCTTTTTGAAGCCGCCACTGTGGGTCCCAGACTGGAGTGTTTCATTTCATTTGTTCATCTATAGACAAGACACATTCCGCTCAGGGGTTTTAGAAAGAATTCCTTCCTATTCATTAACAAAGTTATCTGTCTGAGGTCTTTGATAGACTGGAGGTGAAGGCAGACATCTCTGGTGACTACACAGTCATCAGAAGGGTGGTTTGCTCAAGATCAATGGTTTGTTGGGTGCAGTGTGCTCTGAGGGCCACCTGGGACGCGGGCATTGATGGGTGTTACATCAGATGGTCCACATCCATAAAGATATTCTTTGATTTTTGTCCCCTACACCTGCCCAAGCCTGGGGTTAGTTAAATAATATTCTAAATTTTTAAGATATATTATTTTAAAGAATAAAGAAAAGATTGATATTCTTATAGTTCAAGAAGGAATCTGAGTTCTGGAGCTGTAATGTCGTTGTGCATAAAAGGTAGCTCTCAGGTGGTAAGTTAGGCTGGGCCAACCTGTAAGCCCATATTTGACTGCTTTTATTAACTCCCAGCTGTTCAATTCCTTCTCCTTGCACTTAGACAACTTTGATTTGGGAGCATTCAATTCTGGGGAGGCAAAAATGTTTATTTCTCTTCATGTGTTGATAGAGAAAATAACATAGTTTAAGTCAGCCATGATTTTGAAGCACCTTCAAGAATCTGTAAGAGATTGAGAGAGAAATATGACAGAATAGAAGAGCTGGGATTGGAATTATAGGCTCCATGGTCAGATGAGTTTTGCCTCTTCACTGTGATTTACTAACTGTGTGAATGGTAGTTGTACCTGCCTTTGGGGTTGTTGTGAGAACAGAATGACATGATGCATGTGAGCTGTTCAGCTCTGTGCTCAACACCTCTGAAAAGTTCAAATCATGATCGATCTCATCATTAGTAATAGTAATAACATAAAATGAATGATACACTTGCTGTGTGCCAAGTGCTGTTCTAAGTGACTTATGAACATTAATTCATTCAATCCTTACAACAACCTCTAAAGGCAGGTATTATTGTTATTACCTGTATTAAAGACAAGGAAACCAAGACATGTGGTGCTATGTAATTTATCCAAGTCTTCACAGTTAGTGGTGGAACCGTAGACTGTGTTCTTATCCACTATGCTATGTGGCCTCTGTAGGAGTGGTAGAAGGCATTGTGCACAGAATGGGAGAGGAAGTGCCCACTTTCTGCAGTAAGAGGTTAAATCTGAAGACCATTGGAAGCCAAGCCAGAGAGTGATTTGAGATGTAGAGGAGGGGTTCTTGTATTATGGAAAGCATCAATGGTCCAAAAATTTTCAGAAATGACAGAGAGGGATGACATGGGCCTTGAGGGATGAGTCAAAAAAGGTGCAGATGAGCAGACAGGAGACTATTCAAGCAGAATGTCTGTAGAAGGAGCAATTTGAACTGTGTTACTTGGGACTGCTCAACATATACCTATAAAATCTCAGTTATTAGACTGAGGCTCCCTGACTTTCCATGAACCATATATATGATGCTGTGTATAGATAGGTTCAAACAGAGCTGTGTCAAAGTCAGCTCTATCAGTAATGAGCTGTGGCCTTGACTTCTCCATCCCAATCTCTCACTCCATAAATGAGGTGACCACACCCCCCTCACAGCAATGCCAGGAGACTGAATGAGATGCCATAAAATGCCAAAATGGTGCTGCCCTACAGGTGGGTTTCAGTAAGCCTCAGCTTCTAGGTCAGCAACTTACTCTGGCTTCCAAGTGAGACCTGTGAGAGTTCAGGGTGAAATTGGCTTAGTGACCCTGAGTTTACCCAGTCAGGGTTGTCTGCCCACTGTCAATTTGGATTTGGATTTCTCACTCTGCACACCTAGATCCATATCACATTCATGTAGAAAACACAACCTAAATCACCTCTGGAGCTTTCCTTTGCCTATGTTTCTCTAAAAGTCTTTCAATAGTAAAGAGAATGTTTGTATTTATGAATGGCACATTTCCAGGAGCACTACCTCAGGTGTCTCTGGAAAAGTCCTGACATACCACTCCTTACATGCTCATGTGACACGAACTTCCTAAGAAGGGTTGTCAGATAAAATGCAAGATGCCTAGTTAAATTTACCTTTAAGAAAGATACACATTTTTGAAGTATGTGATATTTGGGCTATAATTATGCTAAAAATATTTGGGCTATTCTTATGCTGAAAATATTTGGGGAGTACTTATAGTAAAAAATTATTTGTTGCTTATCTGAAATACAAATTTTACTGAAAATTTTGCATTTTCATTTACTATCTCTGATAACCATACTTCTAAGGCCAAGTGAGTCCTTTTGGGGTAGAATATCAATTTTGAAATCAAACAGATGGTGGGGTTCAAACCTTCATTCAGTGACATTATTGGCTGTGTGATGTCATCACTTAACCTCTCTGTGATGAAAATTCTCAATGCATAAAACAAGGATAATGATAGATGTCACCACTCCTCTTCAAGTTACTAAAAAGTCAAAGTGGAATTCCATAGGTCAGTACAACTGGTATACCTCCTTTCTGTGCTATTTGTTAAAGCACTTTGTAGATAGTACAACTCTCTAAAACTGTACTGACACACTATTGCTATGATTTCCCAATAATAGCAATATTCCAGTGGGTAGATGGTACATTTGATATTATAACTAAACTCCTACTTCAAGCTCTCCCTGATGTCCCACTCTCTCTGGAAGCCTTTCTTGCATGAGTAGTTGTTGTCTTCAGTCAACTGGTAGAAGACACAAAAGGAAATGTATTCCCCAGATTTGCAGTGTGGACCATTGCCATTGTGTGCTTCAAATCAGGGACCCTAAGAGCTAGCTTCCTCAGGAATGTCCTATTTTCTCTTATTATTTTGTTTTCAAAGATGTAAAATCAATTCTAGGGGAAGGAATCAATATAGGGGTAGTGGTGGTGGTGATGGAGCCAGGATCACTTTCACACATATGATCTATAACACATGATCTACATATGACATGAGCACATGATCACCTATATAATCTACAACATAGGATCTACAACAGCACTAACTATTGAACATGAACTGTGAAGGTGTTCTCGCTTGGCATTAAATATATGAACTGCAGAAAGCATATCAAATCCTCAAGGTATGTGTTACACCCAGTTAATGAAGGAGGAAATTGAGGCTCAGTGAAATTACATGATCTTTTCTCAAATCACACCACTTACAACTGGCAGAACTAGGATTCCAACCAAAGCCTGGCTCACACCAAATGTCTTTTTCCCCCCTACTACCCTACTTCTGCTTGCTTCCCTCAGTTTTTCTGAGCAATGTTAAAGAAACAAAGCTTCTGGTTCCTGAACCAAAAACATGCTTCTTCTGCCCCTACCCCACCCCTAAAAATCCCTGAAAGAGGAGAAATAAACAACATATTGTGAAATTTATGTGGTCCCCTTAGGGACTGTAGCCAAGAATGCTTGCCTTACTGGACACAGAATGCCTGAAGTGCTCAGTGTTTCACCTTCCACCTTTCTTCAGCCACAAAAGCCATTCATTTGCACTGAGACCCTAGTATAATTGGTTCCTTGTTCTAAGACCAAGGAACTCCTCAAGATCTTACTTTGTTGGCTATGTCAGGTCCTGTAGGTACTAGTAATTGAGAGCAGGCCTGTCTCATTTACTTCCATGTGGTGGTCTGGAGAGGGAAAGCTGGTCATTCTGATGATTGATGACCCACCTGTCCAGCTAATGGCTAACCTATCATGCCATGACCTGACCCACACTCAGAGCAGAGGGTACAGAGCATGTGGCCACAGCAAAGTAAGAATGTGGACTTCTTCCTTGAGGTTCTTGATGGGTCTGCTATTGGAGGGTACCCAAATTACAACATTGTAATTTTTGTAGTGGTTATTTATTTATTAAATATAGTCAATTATTTATTAGAGTCAATATTTATTAATTTTATGCTAAGTTCCAGGCAGTAGGGAACTGTTTTAAGATGAATAAGACAGTCTTCTCCCTCATCAACCCCCAAAGTCTGGGGAGAGATGCAGACTGACACAGTATGAGAGGTGCTGAGAGGGAGCACAGAGACCACAGAGAGAAGGCTGGCCATGTGGAACAGACCTCAGAGAAGCTGCCTGCAGGAGGCAACACCTAAGTTAATTTTGAAGGATTAGAAACAGTTTTCCAGATGGAGAGACTAAAAACACATGCTACAGAGAAAGAATGTGCTCGAAGAACCAGGATTGCATGAAACACTTAAAACCTCTTCATCTTGAAGCCCCATCTCACTTTATACCAAATATAAATACATACATAACACATCTCACATTAAAATTTTAAGTTTCAATTGTGTCAAAACAAATTATTTTATTTATCTAATTTAATCTTTATTATATTTATATAGAATGACATGAGTTGAATTGCAGTTGACTAATTAGACTGTATTGTTTTGTAACTCTTTAATGAAATGTTTATTCATTTTGATTTCACAGTTTTCTTTTCAAATATATTATTCAATACATCTGTGTTTTCCGGCCTTAAATACTTTAGCTGGTTCTTGATGATGTTATTGGCCCTGTACTCTATCTGTAGAGCTGAGAGGATGAATCAACTTGGAAAAGGAGTAGGACATTTTCAGGGAATGGCATGGGGCTTGATTTTCCTATGATTCAGGCAGGGAGTAGGAGTGAGAAGGGAGAAATGCTTCTTGAGAGATAAAGGGAGGTAGGCATAGGCATTCAGGTGCTTGTATAGCAAACTGAAGACTTTGGTTCAAAAGAAATGGTGAGCTACTGAAAAGTTTTAAAACAAGGGAGTGACAGTCACAGTTGAAGTTTGGAAGAATAATATGACTTGGTGATTTGGAGGATGCCCTGGAGATAGGAGGTAGAGAGGAGGGTGCTTCAAATCTCCAATCCATGGAGCAGAGAGAGACTTAAACAAAACACAAAGGTGAGGATGGAGAGCAGCTGATGAAAAGTGAATGGAGTGGCTGCAGGCTGGAGAGAAGCAGGTCTGGATCTTGAGCCACACTGACTGAGGGGCTGTTGGCAGAAGCGACTGACCATGCAGTGTGTGGAAACCTTTGCAACAACCAGGTTGAACTGGGGCAGCTCATTCATCCCAGGCTGTAACCAGAGGCTGAAGATAAACGTTAGCACCATGGGGCTTTTCCTTCTGGAGGAAGGCAAATGTGAAAGCCAGGAATCTGACCTATGGCCCTGGCTGGTCAAAGGCCTGTCAAATGTGCTTGTTAAAATGTCAGCAGCCTTTTCTTCCATGGGAAACATCTTTCTTTCTCAGCCTCTGGCATGTGTACCCCAGGAGGGAGTCATGGGGTCATGGGTGATGCCAGAGTCCTCATTTCCGACTGTTTTAGGGCCTTAAATATGGAGGCTGGAAACTCTAGAATTGGTGGCAGACATAAACAGCATCCAATGGGATCAGAAGACCCATAAGAAGAGCATGTTATGCTCAGAGAGGCGGACTGCTATTGTGTCAAGTTGCCGAAATACTGAGGATGATGTTGATACCGGTTAAAGCTGATTGTGTGCTCAGCTCACTGGGTGCCTGGCTCTGTGCTAAGCACTTTACAGGGGGTCTCTCATTTAATCCTCAAGACTTTATGAAGTAGGTTTGAAGGCTTAGGGAGGATGGGTAGTAAGCCCAAAATTACAGCTAGTAAGAGGCAACGATGAGATTCTTACCCAGCTGCCAACTCTTGAGCCAACTCCCACTTAGTGTTTCTGCAATTCTTGTCTTTTTGAATTATATAGTTCAGTAAGTCTCAAATAGGGATGAACTGTCCCTCTTCCTCCACTCCCAATCCTACCCCCAACGGACAGTGGACATTTGGCAAGATCTGATGCATATTTCATTGTCACAGCTGAGGGTGGGGTGTTGGTACTGGCATCTAGTGGTCGACACAGAGATGCTATTAAACACCCCACGATGCATAGGAAAGACCCTCCCTACACAAATAATTATCTGATCCAAATTGTCAATAGTTGAAAAATCTTGACCTAGTGCCTGGGACAAGGTGAACATCAAACCAATATTTGCACAGTTTAGGGTTGAACACTTTCCTGCACCCCTTTTTGTTCATTTCTTCTCCACGTATTGTTTATTCATTTGTTCCTTCATCGAAGAAATTGCAGCGCTCCCCTGAAGGTTTTAGTACCTTCCTTGATATAAACAGGTGGCTTGTCTTGGCTCAGTGTATCTTTTAATTGGAAAGGAAATCACACCCTGATGTTTTCACCTGGACAATTACTAGAGTTGGGTAGAGAAAATGTTCTTTCTTAGAACAATTGCATATATTTTGGTACTTCTTAAAAATCACAGTTGGGGTTTTAGCTGGAAAGTCTAAGGGCAGTGTTGATCTCGAGACACCACATGTATGTGGTGGATGCCCTAAGGAAATCAGTCTGATCCCAGAGAAAACAATTAGAACCATGTGGTTTTTCATTCACCACTGTTTTTAGAAGCCCTGCCAAAACATTTCAGATGAAGACAAAGGGGTCATTCATGCCCTGCAACCTACCCTGGGGAAAGTGGAGTCCCCTGAGAAAGGCAGGCAGTCTGTTGGCTTCCACCACTAGGGCTTTATTAGTGGGGCAAACACAATTTAGGGACACAATGAGGAGGTCAAACACTGCTACTAGTCAGATAATCCTCCAATGTAGCCTCCCCTGCACCCTGCCCTATTCCTGGAGAGCTTGGCATGGAAAAGGTCTCCACGTAATTAGTGTCCTTCTGAATGTGCACAGGCAGAAGCCCATGAGGAGTTTCTGTGACTATTTAATTGTGGTTGAGACTCTTTTGTCTGAAACCAGACTAGGGGCTGCCAGTCCAGTGCAGTACCAGCAGGGAGCTTTACAAAGTTGTCTAATGAGTTGTCCTTCCATGTTTCTGTTCATGCTTTGTTGGGGAGAGAATTGTCTTTTTGCCCTGGAAAACTGACGGATGGATATAGCAACCTACCGAACTTCAGGAACCTCTAGAAGTAATGAAGTTCTTATCAATTGAACAATTCAAACCTAAGTAGAAGAGTCTCCTTGCATGGAAATAGAGAATTCAAGAATGAAACTGTGAAAGAAGAGGGAATAGAGATTCAACAGCATATACGATGCTCCCCACATCTGTGATTTTGAGCTTATAAATAAGCAAGTCCTATATATAAAAAATGCTTGCCTGGTGCAGTGTAGGACTTTAATGCTTACCAAATGATTAACTGAATGGACAAACAAAAGAATAATTTTGTTGTCTTTAGGCCCAGGGGATATTGAAATATTTTAGCATAAATCACCCATTTTAATGCAAATATTCTTCCATGAATTCAAGTTATGATCAAATTTTTATTTAAATTTTTTATTATTATGGAAAAAGTCCTTGACTTCATAGGACCAATGGCTTTCTTTCCATTTTATATACTCTTGTTTTATACACTCTAAATTTCAGGGAAGATATTTGCAAAACAGTAATTTTGAGATCTTAGAAAAATTATAAGCCAAATAAATTATTGCTATTTTTTTCCCTTGGAGAAGGTTACTGGGTAAGTGCTAAATTGTAACAACTTGTATAGAAAGCAGAATATAAAACCCTAAACAAAGGGCAGTCAAGCCCAGGGAAACATGTAATTCCAAGGAAATTTCCTTGACTTTTTATTTAAAGCAAAATAGCTCAGGAGGGTGTGTGAAAAGTGAAGTTTAATGAGGAGAGGTCCAGGGGTTTGCATAGGGGCACTTGTTCTGCCAATGATTTGCAAGGTGCCCTTGAGGAATCACTTCTTCTCTAAATGTGAATCTCCAATTCTTCTTCTGTAGAATGATAAAAGTAATATCTACACAGTACAGTGTTCGGGGTATTTCCGGATATCAGATGAGCTATTGCACATGAATGCCATTTAAAAATTGTGTAACTTTATAACAAACTATTTTATTGTCATTTTTATGGTCATCTTATTTTAACATCTGTATTAGTCTGTTCTCACACTGCTAATAAAGACATACCAGAGACTGGGTAATTTAGAAAAAAAAAAAAGAGGTTGAATTGACTCACAGTTCCATATGGCTGGGGAGACAAAGGAAGTGCAAAGTCATGTCTTACATGGCAGCAGGAAAGAGAGCTTGTGTAGGGGAACTCCCCTTTACAAAACCATCAGATCTCATGAGACTTATTCGCTATTATGAGAACAGCATAGGAAAGACCCACACCCAAGATTCAGTTACCTCCCACAGGGTCCCTCCCATGACACATGGAAATTATGAAAGCTACCATTCAAGATGAGATTTGGGTGGCCAAATCTCATAGCCAAAGCATATCAACATCCAACTGCAAACACCAGTTTCTGAGCTTGCCAATACCTCTGCAGTAGCTTCTAACTATAGAAATTCTATTACTTCTGTATTAGTCTGTTTTCATGCTGCTGATAAAGACATACTCAAGACTGTGCAATTTACAAAAGAAAGAAGTTTATTGGACTGACAGTTCCATGTGACTAGGGAGGTCCTGCAATCATGGCAGAAGGTGAAAGGCACATCTCACAAGGCAGCAGACAAGAGAAGAGAGCTTGTGTAGGGAAACTCCCATTTTAAAAACCATCAGATCTCATGAGACTTATTCATTATTACAGGAACAGCTCAGGAAAGACCTGTTCCCATGATTCAGTAACCTCCCACTGGGTTCCTCTCACAACACATGGGAATTCAAGATGAGATTTGGGTGGGGACACAGCCAAACCATATAAACTTCCATATTAAATGTTCTTATTTAATTTGAGGAAAATAATGTGAGAATATTATTTTCACTAACTATTTAAAAATCCACATGGCCACTTGTTTTTTATCTTACTTATTGATATTTACAGAAATGACCCTGAAGTGGGAGGAAGGACTCTGGATCAAGTGATAGAGAACATGAGAGTCAATATATTTTTACTTCTTATTTTCCTTTCTCTCCTTCTTTTCTTCATTCTTCCTCCACTGCCCGCTCCCTGAATTTATGTGACAGGCATTTATATGATATATTAATATTATATCCTGTGATTTGAAATTAAGAACACTAATATCCTGATCTCAATGACCTCAAAATTTACTAACAGTGACAAGTGAATCAAAACAAAGTATCAAATACGTCCTAACCAAGATGGATGGGATAAGATGTCAAGGGAAGCTTCTTGGAAAAGAAAATGCCTGGTATGGATTTTGAAGAGAGGAGGAGTTTGGAGGGAAAAAGGGGTGGGCTCAGGAAACTTCATGTAGTTCCATAGAATTAAAGGGAAAGGTGTTTATGAACATGTTCCAGAAAATAAGACAAAAAAGGTAGAGAAACACCTGATCAGGAAGGGCATATTCAGCCAAGAGATGTTTGATTTCATTTGAGGGTTATAGCGAACCATGGAAGAGATTAAACTCAGGATGATGATGTGACCCAAAAGGAATTTTAAAAAATCATTTTGTCGTTTATTGGAAACACAATGGGAGGTGGGAGAATACCAGAAGCAGCAAGACCAGGGCTGTCATAGTATCCTAAGTGAAAGAAATGGCCAGGATGCAGGCAAGGAAGTGGAGAAGGAGAAGAGCGCACTGAGGACAGGTATGGTGGCGCCTCAGAGGGGCCAGGTGGATGGCTAGAGGCGGCGTCAAAGGAGAGCAGAGGGCCTCCTTGCTCTGCCCTACCTCAAGCTATTGGCCAGGAAAACTATTTTGCCTTTTTAAAGATTATTTTTGTAACGTATAAAAGTGTAAGTTTATATAGTTCACTTTTAGAAAGCAAGGTATCTTTAGGAACCATTTGTCTCCATCATCTGTTGAATAACATTTCAGGTAAAGGGATAATTAGTTTGTTCATTGATTTGTTTTTACAGATGAGACAACATTGTTAAGAAGACAAAAAAGTTGGACATCTTTTGTTTCTAGTTTTCCATGTTTAGAAGCAAGCACCTCCATTGTCTTGTGTAAATCCTTGTAGATCAAGTAAGGAACAGGCTTTAATGGGCCAGTCTGCTTGAGAATTTGTGTGATAAAACTTTATGTGATAAAAATGTCTATCATTCCTTATTGGAAAATTTACATAATGGGCAGTAACACCTTGGTTTAACTTACAATATTATGATGAGGCTCTTCCAAATTCACCAGAATTGATACCTTAAGTTTTGTCCTTATCTTTTTATTTCCTAATATTGTATACTCACCTATGTGAGCTCATCCACTCCTGCGATGCTGTTTTATCACCTACAATTCAGACAGGTTAGAAGCATCTGCAGTGCAGTGGGATATATTTGCAGCTTCCTCTGTGTCTTGTTTTCCAGAAATTATCTTTATTTTGAATGTATTTCTTATCTATTTGAAGATAATTCCTCCCCAGCCCTCTGTCTCCACCATAGTCACTCTTATTTAATCTCAACCAGGAGCCCAATCTTAGGGATGTTATGTACAAAGCAAGCCCCAAGATAAATTAATAAGAGAAGGGGACTTTCTAAGCCTGGAGAAAGCCCAAAGTTGCCATTTGGAGAAAACAATTGAGTCTTTCTAGCATCAAACACAGAGACTTGTCTTTCCTTAGAAACATGGATTACTGTCGCATTCACCTCTTTCTGCTCTAACTTACTGTATGATTTTGGGCATGTTATTGATGACTAAAGCTCAAACTCCTCACTTGTAAAAAGAAAATAATAAGGTCTGTCTTACAGAGATGTTTTGTACATTCAGTCTCTAGCATAGAGTTTGGTAGGTATATGTATCAGTCAGGATAGGTTAGGTTCTGAGACAGTAACAACCAAATGGAGCTTCTCAGGGACTTAAAACAACAATTATTTCTTGTGCATTCTACATGGCCAATCAAATTTGCGAGGGTCCTCTGCACTCTGTAGCCCTGCAAGGATCCAATCTGATGGAGGCTTCACTAACTTATGACATCAATGTCTCAATATCAGGCTTCAGGGTGACTCGGACAGTTAGTTACATTTCATTAGATAAAATAAGTTGCTTGGCCACATTGTACTTCAAAGGTGCAGGGAAGTACAATCTTTCTGTGTCCTTGGATTGACTGGAGAACTAGACCCATTGCTGTACACAAAAATATCTGAGTATCTAGTTTAGCCACCTTCCATTTCCAAAAATTCATCAGTATGCACAATACTAAGAGAACAATGTTTTAATTCAAACACACATTAATGAAAATAGTATTTGATGTGTGAGTGTGTGTCTATGTTGGGGGAGGGGGCATGTGCTGTGTACCTGTGTACAGTGTGTGACTGGATAGGTGAGGAGAGTATAAGAAATATATTGACAACAGTTATTAATAATATGCCAGTTTTCTATAAATTTCTAGAGGTTAATGAAGTAAGTAATTAATGATGCATTTTGGATATACATCAATGTAAGCCCAACATAAGCTTCATAATCCCCAAAAGAAACTCATCAACTTCCCAGGAGAGCTAAAATTCTTATGAAGAAGAAGGAAAAAGAAAAAAACAAACCCTAATTTTCCTCACAGCCTTCTTTGGTTATTAGCAAATAAAGAGTAAAACAACATCTTGGTATTAGGAGTTATCCAGGTTAGCTGTATGATAGTGGACAAATCACATCACCTCTCTGAAAATTATTTTCCTTAAGTGTAAAACAACAATGATATCCTGTTTGACTTTTCAGTCTTGTGCTTAATGCATCAATCCCCTTGAGTGTTGTTTGGGTTCTCAGTGATAGAGGGCTTATTACATTGATGGTGAGACTCATTTTATTCCTGCGTAGTGCTGTTAGAAAGTTATTTCTTATGTTAAGCTGGAATCTGTTCTCCACTGGCCATTCAAGACAGGGATACTCTTTCTGCACTTCACCAATTCTTTCAGAAGGCAGTATATCCCCTTAATTCTGTGCATGTTCTCTGAACTTATCCATTTCATTTATTCTGCCTTGGTATACATGGAGAAAGTATTTAAGAACATTTTTCTTTAAATATAACAAGTGAACTGGATACCACATGTGCTCTGAACCACTGCTAATATGCCTTATAAAATAATAAAGAAAAAGGATGGAGAGAAGTGAAATAAAAAGCTCTGTTTGTATGCGCATGTGCACATGTGCATGTATGTATGTATTTCAGTCTTTATTTTTGTAGCTGCTCGTTAGGCCATGGTTGCTGTTTATAACTTCTTTCCTCTGCAATTGAATCCATGTTCACATTCCCCTTATCCGCTATCTCCATTAATCAATGTTCTTTACTAGATAGGCAGCCCCAATCTTCATTTCTACCTGGTGTAAATCCTTGGTTGTTTTGTTTTCTATCTTGGTTGCTGCAATTTCCCATTCATTGTTACTATTGCACATGGAAATGCTAAAATTTCCCCAAGAGAATCCTCCAGGTTCCAAATCTACTCTTTCCTGACCTATTTCCTATTGAAGACAACTCAGATTTCCTATTGATGATCAAGATCAATTATCTAGCTAGAATGGTCACTTTTTTCCTCCCTTGGGTTTCGTGATGTAATAAGCCTGAAATGGCCTCTGCAACTGCAATCAGCAGTTGCAGAGGCCATTGATTATACAATGACACAATCATTGTGTCTCCTGGTGAAAATATTTCTCCATTGACGACTTAAACTTTCAAATCAGAACAGTTCCAAGTTGTAGAGACAGGGAACAAATACTTTGTGAATGGGTACAATAGTAAGGATTTGTTCCCAAATCCATATATCCTGGCTGCGGGAGAAATAGCACCATATATTAGTTGCTTATTTAAAGCATATACTGCACATTTTAAGATATAATCTCAAAGTTTTCAGAATGTTTTTTCCTAATAGGCCCTATCACTGAGTCCTCAGTAAGTCATTCCACCAGTCTAGGATGCTAGATGCTTTTAGGGGATGGGTTACATTGTAAGGTCATTGAATTCCAGAGTAAAAGCCAACTGTCACATTTCTTTTGCCATAAAATGAGTTTCCTATGTTCAGAAGTAAAGTTGCATTTTATTCCATGGTGGTGAATAAAACATTCTGTCAGTCTATAGATGGTGGTTCTGACAATACATTGTGGGGGCAGGAAAGACAAATCTATATCCAGAATATGCATCTGTTGTGGTGAAGACAAATCACTGTCCCTTCTATGATGAAAATAACTCAACATCACTAGCCTGATATAAGGCCATTTCCCACAAGAAATGATGTAACTATGATGTAAAAATAGACATATCCATTTATGTTCATAAAAATCTTAATAAGATTATATATCTTAACCCATTAAATTATGTGCTGGGAATTTATTCTCAAAAAACAATGGAATATAAAGACAGTTCTTTATGTCCAAAGGAATGACATGTTATTAGTAAAACCTGGAGAACAAGCTTAGCATCCTACAATGAGAGGCTGAGAATTAAATTATGTGCATAAGTTTAAGGAATTATTACACAGTATTTAATAACAGTAAATAATAACAAATAAACTCATTGTTGTGTTTAAAAAAGCAGGGTAAAATATTTGTTGTATAGAAGGTAACATTATTAAGATAAAGAAAAACTTATGCATAAGAAAAAAAATCAAAGCCTGGAAAGCACCCCGTGTCCAATCAATTGCCATTTGCTCTTCCTAAATGTCTCCTGCATCTGTGGACTCCTCTCCTTCTCCGTTACTCCCACAGTGTCCTGTTGCTGCCTCTCGTCTGGAAGACAGCAGTAGCTTCCTAATAGCCTCTCCCCAGGAACCCCTGTCTCATTCAGATGCATTCTCTGCACTTCAGTGGGGGGGATTTTTAAATATGAATTTGATTATAGAATTTTTCCTGTTTAAAGCCTTCAATGGCTTTTCATTTCTTTAAGATTAAGTTCTAAAATATTCAACATGCCTAAAAAAAAAGGCTATCCGTGATTTTGGCCACAGCAGACCTCTCCAGTCTCATGATTTTTTGCCCATATACACCAGCCACTGTAGGTCCACATTCAGTCCTGCTTTCGATCCAGATGTCCCTGCTCACAGGCACTAAGCTCTAACCCTGAATGTTGTCAGTGGTAAGTGTTAGGTACTAGGTTATGCAAATTTCTGTGTCTTTCCTCCTATTTTCCTGTTTTATTTTTAAAAATATTCTTTAAGGAATAGGAACCTCTGTTAAGTAAAATATAATTAATACTAGAATAATAAATGCATTCCGGTTGATATTTTTTATTTTCCCACTAGACTAGGAGGATCTACCATAGACAAAGTATTTCAAGGGATGACTAATTAGACTACAAATTTCAGGCAGAATGCCTACTGCTGCACAGAAAGAAAAAGAGGGACTAAGGATCTGTGTCATCCACTTAAAATAAGTGGAGAAAACATTACCATCAGGCCATCAGGACTCAGAATAAATCTTCATAAGAGACTGGTACTATGAAAAGAGTAAAGAGGGGTGCCCTCTCCTTTTTCATGGTTTAAAGTGAAAGTGCTCCTTCCCACCCCAAGATTCACCCTGTAGTCCCCTTCCCTTCCACCCCCAGGGGATCTCAACATAAATCCCTCCCTGGTGGTGAATTCCCCAGGCTCCCAGATAGGAAACACAATCCTGGGATCTCTCTCTCTCTCTCTCTCTTAGCTCTGTTGCTTTCAACAGAATTTTTAATCCATAAAAGTTTTTAAAAACCTTTTCTATTTTTTAAAAAACCCTCAGTAGAAAGGCAGTTCTTAGATTCAGTGTCTTCTATGTCATTTAAGTCCATTCACAATTATTAAAAAATGCTGGGGTGGCCAGATGCTCTTGCAGCTGTTCCTGCACTGGATTGGTGCATCTGGTTGTTCCTCCTTTCTCCCTTCTGACTCCTATGACAGCTCTCCTCATTCATGGGCTCTACTATAGAGAATGCTTTACCAGACAGCTGACGTATCCAGGATGAATCCTTGCATCACAGTATCTAACATATCACTGGACTTCTGCTAGGACAGACATAAATTTCATCCATGGTCTACTAGTCATCTGATTTCAAGGTGATGGTCGTGGTCTCAGGAAAGGGTTTTCAGCTTGTAGAACCACATGAAAACTTCTGAGGTGGTAACAGCAGCTTTAGATTGTGGCTCCATTATGACTTCCTCAGGGATATCTTCCTGGATCATTTTGATCAGTTCAAATTGCCCTATTACAGGCTCCCATAACCACATGCTCTCATTATACATGTATTTATGGGATTTCTTTGTGTGTGTGTGTGTCTCTCATTATACTATAAGTTCCACAAAAATGAGAATTATCACCTTCTTTCTTTATTCGTTCTCTCTCTCCCTTTGTATTTTTATTCACCATTATATCTCCAATGTCTAACCCAGCCCAAGGCATGTGGTGGGGGCTCAGAAAACTCTTCCTGAATGAATATAGATAAAGCTTACTCAAGGCGTTCTAATTTAAGTAATAGTACAGCTTGCATTGGACTAATCATCCCAGAGCAAGCAATAAAAATTATGGACACAATGTAAGAAAAACAACTGGAGCAACCGAAGAGCAACAAAGAGAGGACACAAACCAGTAAGGAATTAATCTTTGAAAAAAGGGAGCCATACTGGGTGAGATGCACATTTATTTTTCTCTCAAAGACACTCTAATAGTTGCAGAGTGTGCCAGCTAGAACTCAGGCCACCCTCTTTTGGGTCTGAGTCGTCAGAATTTCCAGAGATCCTGGAAAATTGATAACGAAAATTCTAAGAAAGAGTTGAGTCAGAAAGAATACAGCCAGAAGTCCGTATGCAGTCATTCCTCAGTATCTGTAGGATATTGGTTCTAGGACCTCCCCCTACCAATATCAAAACCTGTGGATACTCAAGTTGCTTGTATAAAATGATGCAGAATTTGCTTATACCCTATGCACATTCTCCAGTAAACTTTACATCATCTTTATATATACTTACAATACCTAATACAATGTAAATAATTGTGATACTGTATTGGTTTTTTAATTTTTATTTTTTGGGGGGCATTTAATTATTTTTGATTTTTGAGGGGGCATTTAATTATTTTTGATTTTTTTTTTTTTTGAGATGATGTCTCAATCTGTTGCCCAGGCTAGAGTACAGTGCTGCGATCTTGGCTCACTGCAACCTCTGCCTCCTAGGTTCAATTGATCCTCCCCCCTCAGCCTCCCAAATAGCTGGAATTACAGGGCCATGCCACCATGCTCATCATGCCATCAGCTATTTTTTGTATTTTTTTGTTTGATAGAGATGGGGTTTTGTTACATTGCCCAGACTGCTCTAGAACTCCTGGGTTCAAGTGATTCACTTGCCTCTGCCTTCCAAAGCACTGGGATTACAGGTGTGAGCCACCGTGCCCCATAATTTTTTGAATATTTTTGATTTGCAGATGGTTGAATCAATGAATGGGCAACGATGATACATAGGACCCACTGCCTGAATTATTCTCTAATCTTCATCTGACTTCCAAACTATGCATGTGCATGTTTGGGTGAAACTCTGGATCTGAGAGGCAATATGAAGAGCTTGAAGGATGAATCAACTAAGCAGAGTTGTAATCTGCTGCATGCCACAGCAGAGTGAGAGTTTGGAGTTAGAATATCTCTGTGTGAGAGGGGTTTGTTAAATACCTTTGGTTTTTCACTGAACTTCTAGAAAGGACATACTTTAGAAGTAAAGACTACTTCTGAGAACTAAGATATTTGCAAAAGCAGCATAGTACCACCCCAACAAAGGCTAAAACTAAGTGCTTAAGGATCAAGATGCTCTGTGAACAATATATTTAACTTCTAGAACAAATAAGCAACACTGTTCCAAATACATTAACAAAAGAGTCTCTACAATGTATTAAAAACAATACCCAAATCACAATTTAAAAAATCATTTGTGGGAGGCCAAAGCGGGAGAATCATCTGAGATTGGGAGTTTGAAACTAGCCTGACCAACATGGAGAAGCCCTATCTCTACTAAAAATACAAAATTAGCGAGGCGTGGTGGCACATGCCTGTAATCCCAGTTACTCAGGAGGCTGAGGCAGGAGATTTACTTGAACTCAGGAGGCGGAGGTTGTGGTGAGCCAAGATCGCACCATTGGACTCCAGCCTGGGCAAAAAGAGTGAAATTTCATCTCAAAAATCAACAACAACAAAAATTATGTACAAAGAAATGACAATGTGATCCATCTTCATGAAGAAACAAATCAATAAAAAACAGGCCCACAGATGACCAGAGATTGTATATTGCAGGTAATTATTTTAAAATAATCAACATAAAAAGTGTTAAAGAAACAGACATAATAAATAAAGAAATGGAGAATTTTAGAAGATATATAGAGACTTAAAAAGGAATCAAATATATATCTTAAATATAGCTAAAATAAAAAAAATAATTGGATGAGATTGACAGCAGATTGGATCCAACAAAAGAAATTATTCATAAATTTAAAGATACATTATTAAAACTTATCCTTAATAAGAACACAGAGAAAGTAAGAAAAACTGAAATACAAAAGAAAACCCAACTAAAACCTGTAATTTAGTCCCAGAGGGAGAGGAGAGTGAGAATTGCACAGAAAAAAAAGAAAAAAACTGAAGAAATATTGACCAAACTATCACAAAGTTTGATAAAACAAAAACATCAACTTACACACTCAAGAAGCCCAGGAAACTCCAGGCAGAACAAATTACACCTGAACATATTATAGTCACACTGTAATCAACTGAAGCAAAAGAAAAAGTTTAAAATGTATTTAGAACAGGGGATAAAGACATATACAGGAGAATCTGGAGAAGACTAACAACATATTTATTAGAAAAAAGAAAATAATTAAAATTAGAAGATAAAGGAATGACATCTTAAAGTGTCAGGGCATGGGAGGAGGTGTGGGGAGACACTATCACATAGATTGTTTCATCAAGTGAAAGTATGTTTTTTAAAAATGAAGAAAAAATCAAGATACTTCCCAGATGAGCTGTAAACAGAAGCTAAGAAAATGTATTGAGACTGACACTACCAGAAATGCTCAATAAAGCTCTTCAGGATGAATGTAAATGATACAAAATGAACACTTGAATCCAAAAGAAAGGAAGGAAGAGTACTATGAATAGCATATATGAAAAGCTATATTTTCCTTTCTCAAATTTTATAAAATGTAATGAACTGTTCAGAGCAAAAATAATAACAAAATGATGGTTTCTAGCAAAGGAAAAATAAAACATGTTGATTACAGACATAGAGGATGAGAAGATAGTATTTACAGCTCTTACATTGTATATGAAGTGATATAATGTCAATTCAGTATCGATGTAGACAAGTAAGGATACTTATTGTTATTATTAGAGCAACCATTGAAAAAAAGAAATAAAAGCAAAAAAGCCAATAGAAGAGATAAGTTGAATAACTAAACAAAAAAACCAATAGCATGGGTAATCCAAGAGAAGACAGGAAACGTGGAATAAAAATACTCAGAACTAAGAGCACAGATAAACAACAAATAGCAAGCTGTTATATTTAATCCAAATTTTATTAATACTTACATTAAATGTTAATGAACTAAACATTCCAATCAAAAAGCAGGGGTTGTCACACTGGATATAAAGAAAGAATTAAGTACTTGTTTTTTTTTTAAGAGATACATATTATTTATAAAGACAAAAGTGAATTAAATGCAAAAAGATAAAAAAAAGTGCTGAGCAGAACCTCATTATCTGTGTGGAAATAAATATGAAAGAGTTCATGTTGCATATTAGGCAAAGTAGATTTCAAGGCAAGGATTATTACCGTTGATAAAGGGCATTATTTCACATTGATTAAATGGTCAGTTACTCAGAATACCTAGAAATTCTAAATGTATGCAATAAACAATAATACTCCAAAACACAGAAAGAAAAAGTTGACAAAAGTAAAGGAATAAATAGAAAAATGTACATAGTCCTTAATTTTAATACCATTCAATTAGAGTTGATATAACAAGTAGATAACATGACCAGGTGTGGTGGCTCACACCTGTAATCCCAGCATTTTGGGAGGCTGAGGCAGGTGGATTGCTTGAGCTCAGGAGTTTGAGACAAGCCTGGGTAATATGGCGAGACCCTGTCTCTACCAAAAATATAAAAAGTAGCCAGGTATGGTGGCACGAGCCTGTGGTCTCAGTTTCTTGGGGGGTTGAGGTGGGAGGATTGCTTTGAGCCTGGGAGGCAGAGATTTCAGTGAGTTGAGATCCCGCCACTGCACTCCAGCCTGGGTGAGAGTGAGAACCTGTTTCCAAAAGAAACGAACAACAAACAAACAAGTAGACAACAATGCAGAAAGAATGCAGAAGATTTTAAAATAGTGTTAACCAACTTGATCATACATTTGTAGAACATATACCCAGCAATTTGCAGAATACATGTCCTCTTTAAGTACATATGGGACTTTTATAAAGATAGGCCTTTTGCTGGTTCTTAAAACAAGTCTCAAATATCAGCTGGTTAGAATCACATAGAGTATTTCTCTGATGGAAGTAGAACAATATTTGAAATTAATAACAAGATATTCAGAAAAACCCAAAATGTTTGGAAATTGAAGAAATTACACAGGAGGTTAAAATATTTTGAAATGGGTGATATTGAAAACACAACATACTGAAATTGGTGACAGGTAAATAAAGAAATGCTTAGAAATAAATGTATGGCTTTAAATGCTTATATTAGAAAATGGTAGATTTCAAATCAGTGATCTACACCTCTACCATATGAGAGGTACTCTACCAAGTAAAAGAACAAATTAATCTCAAAATAAGTAAAAATGGGAAACAATAAAGATAAGATCAGAAATTATGCTATAGAAAATAGACTAATAATGAGAAATGTTGATCCACAGAGAAAGTCAATAAGGTCAAAGTATTTTCTTTAAAAACATTTTTAGACCAACTAAGGAAAGAAGAGAGAAAACACCAATTACTAATAACAGTATGATAGAGAAATAACTTCTCTGTTGGTAATCCCCAGAATCTTCTTAGGGTTGAAAATTTGCTATGAGGACTCCCAGACCTCAGCACACTACCCCTGGCTAAGATTTTTTACCGCATGCTTAGGATTGAAGAAGTTTCCTCTAAAATTCAGGTGTTGAAACTTAATGGCCAATTTGATTGTACTGAGGGAAGATCTTTGAGAGGTGATTAGGTCATTAAGGGTCCTTCTCGTGTGAGTGGAATCAGGTGCCCTTATAAAAGGGCGTGGGGGAGGAAGTTTGGCTCTCTTACCTTTCTACCTTCTGCTAGGGGAGGACGCAGTGTTTCTTGCCTCCAGAAGATGCAGCAACAAAGTTTCTTCTTGGAAACATACAATAGCCCTCACCAGACAACTGAACCTGCTGGTGCCTTGATTTGGAGCTTCTCAGCCTCCAGAACTGTGAGTAATATCTGTTTCTTATAAATTACCTAGTTTGTGGTATCCTGGTTATTCTGTTAAAGCAGCGCAAAACAGACTATCACACAACCAGAGGAAACAAAGTAAAATCTGAAGGAAAAGGTACATGGAGCCCAGTGCAGAGGAAGCCAGATGAAAGGTTTCAAATGTGCTCTCTCCATGGAACCACACAGGATATTCTTAGTTCCCCCACAGTGACTTGTGACATGTATGGAGTATCTAATGACCTCATCAGAGATCTCAGTGTCTAGAATTTTTACTGGAAACTATTCACATTGCCGACCTCCAACCAGCATACCCCAAAATTGCAGACTCTCAGAAGGAAAGCGTGTGTTCAGCATAAACCATATTGCTTGTGCAGTTTAGTTAGTGCACAACTCTTATCAGAGGGTGGCAAGGATCCTTCCAAAATCAAAGTATTCGGATGCCAGCCAAGGGCCACATTTGAAATGATAGCAAATGATAGCCACGAGAACTTTGATGTTAACTCTTCTGCACAACTATATGCCCTGCAAATATTGCAAAACTAACAGCTTTATGCCAATATCAGAATGATAGAGGACAAATGACTTCAGATCCTATAAATATTACAAAACCACGACTTGGTGTCCATATACTTGTCAACTAAAACAAAATGGCAAATTTCTTGAAAGTGACAACATACTAAAACAAAAACAAGAAAAAATATGAATAGTAATATATCTTTTAAAGAAATTGAATCAGGAAAAAAAGCTATTGACAAGAAAACTCCAGACTCATATGAGCACTCTGAAAAATTCTATAAAACACTTAAAGAAAAAATAATACTAATTTCACAAACTGCTTCAGAAAATAGAGGATTAGGGAACACTTATGACCTATTTTATGAGGTTAATATTACTCTGATACCAAAACCTGCCAAGAATGAGACAATAAATTACATTCCAAAATCCTTCATGATTATCAATGCAAAAGTTCTTAAAAATATATTAAAGAATTAACTCAGAAATATATAAAAGGAATGTATCCCAGATATGCAAGGTGGGGTTAGCGTACCTGAATCAATCTATCTAATTAACCTCATTATATATAGGGAAGAAACCTGTTTTTCTTTACTCTCATGGTACTTTGAATACTTCCCTTATGACACCAGAAAGGTGAAGGTTTTTTCCTATGGAAGTTAATTTTCAAATTTTCTTGGGATACCAATGAGGTGTCTTACAATTCAATTTCCACACTATCTACCTGGAATTAGCAGAGATCCCGTAAGTTAAGGGCTCAGTTCCATGAGACTGTCCCCCCACTTCAGACACCAACTGCAAGTGGTGAGTCTTTATGTGACCCACAATTTCTGTCTGACATGCCACAAAATTGGTGGTTCCCAGGAGCTTCTTTTCATGTTCAGTCATTTGCTAGAACAGCCACAGAACTCAGGAAAATGCTTCCTTATGTTTACTGGTTTATTATGAAATAGAGGATATGATGAAGGCTGTAGATGACCAGCCAGGTAAAGAGATACACAGGATGAGGTCCATAAGGATCCACACTGCAGGTGTTTCTGTCTCATGGAGTTGAGGTACATCGCCCCTCCTGGCACGTGGATGTGTTTACCAACCTGGGAGCTCTCTAAGTCCCTTGCTTTAGGGATTTTTATGAAGGCTTCATTATGTAGGCATGATTGGTTATTAACTCAGTCTTTAGCCTCTCCCTCCCTCGCTGGAGGGATGGGGCTGAGGATGAAGGTTTTGTGATGCATGACTTGGTTTTTTGGTGGCCGGTCCCCATCTGGGAGCCCATCAAGAGTCATCTCATTAGAACAAAAGATGTTCCTGTCACAAGGAATTAACCGAAGCCAAAGACCAAATATAAGAATAAAAGATATCCTTAGAAGCCCTATCACAGAATGCAGAGTCTGTAAATAAACACACATTCATATGTTCAACCATTTTCAATAAAGGTGCCAAGGTAACTAATTAAATGAAAAAAGGAAAGTCTTCAAGAAAAGCGTTGGACAAACTATCTATATGGAAACAAAAGGGTACCTCAATCCTCATATCATTCACAAAAATTAATTTCAGCTCGATCATAGACCCAGGCATACAAATGGAAACTATAAAACTTCTAGAAGAAATATACAATAATATCTTCATGCTCTAAGGGAGATGAAATTTCTTAGATAGGACTAAAGAGGCACTAATCATAAAGAGAAAAACCTTAAATTGGACTTTAGCAAAATTCACATCTGCTCTTGGGGAAAAAAAACACCATTGAGAAAGTCACAGACAGGGAAAAATATTTGCAAAGGGTTAATATTCAGGATATTCAAAGAACTGCTAAAGTTCAACAATAAAAAACAAATAATAGGGAAATGGACAGATTACTTGCAAAATGAGGTATATAATTAACCAACAAATATATTAAAAAGGATGCATTTTATAGTTAGTCTTCAGGGAAGTGCAAATCAAAATCCCATGAGATACTACTTTACAGACATCAGAATGGCTAAAATTAAAGAGACTGGCAATACCAAGGGTTGGTGAGGATGTAGAATATTCTGGAACTTTCTTACACTGCTGATGGGAATGTAAAATTGTTCAGCTATAGTGAGAAACCGTTTCTTATAAAGCCAAAAATATACCTACCCTATGATTCAGAAATGCTACTTTTAGATATTTACCCAAATAAAATGAATGTATATTTCCACAATAAGATTTATAAAAGAATGGTTGGCTGCTTATTTGTTATTTTCATCCCCTATTCCTTCCTGTCTCCATTGTTAAGCACAATTATTGGCATCAAAGAGGTTTTTAATACCCATTTTTAGACTGTATTCTAGCCTGGGCAATAAAACAAGAATCCCATTCTCTCTCCCTCTTTCTCTTCCTCTTTCTCTCTTTCATTTTTTTTCTTTCTTTT